>CAUYTI010110761.1:0-11939 GCA_963575145.1 Galago senegalensis
ATTGTAGTATATGCACACCATGGAATACTGTGCAGCCATTATGGAGACTTTACCTCCTTCATGTTTACATGGATGGAGCTGGAAAATATTCTTCTTAGCAAAGTATCCCAAGAAAGGAAGAAAAAGTATCCAATGTACTCAGTCCTACTCTGCGACTAATTTATAGCTTTCATAGGAAAGCTATAACCCAATTTTAGCCCAGGAATATGGGGAGAGGGGAGAGGGAACGGAGAGGAGGGAGGAGGGTGGATGGAGGGAAGGTGACTGGCGGGATCACACCTTCATCCTATAAGGGTACATGTGAATTTCTCTAAATGTAGAATATAAATGTCTTAACACAATAACTAAGAAAAAGACATGAAGGCTATGTTAACCAGTTGGATGAAAGTATTTCAAATTATATATAGAAACAGCACTCTGTACCCCATGACAGTATTAATGTACACTGTTATGATTTAATAAAAAAATTAAAAAGAAAAAAAAAAGAATGTAGGTTTCACATCAGATGTATCAGATGTATCAGATGGGTTAACACTCTGACAATCAGTAGCCTCTGTCCTCCTGTGTGTCAGACATAACTAAAAGGCAAGGTCATTTAATGATCTACAGGCAGGGTAACCACAATTGACTTGGTGAAGAATCATTTGCCGTCACAGGCAGATCTCTAGAGGGCAATTAGGAGTTTACATAGCATCCCCAGTGTCCCAATGAAGCACCCCTTCCCTGGGAGGAGAGACAGACCCTCGCATCTCCGCCTGCTCACCTACTTGCTCACTGCCACCACACAAAGTCTCATCCAGACCAGGAAGGTGGCCCATGTATGTGAGATTATTTCATGAAACAAAGGTAAAGCAAGACACAGGCAGAATCCCACTCACCATGGACAAACTATTTAGAGGTTCAGGGGTGGATCACTGGCCCACTGCCCTATCAACGCACATCTTCCCTTCCTGGGCAGTCAGCTGGGGCCCATTCTGAGGACCAGCTGGACAGTGCTTCTCTGAGCTCCAAACAGCCCCGCCAGGTGTCAGTGCCCTCAGGCAGCCCTGGCACAAACTAGAAAAGCTAGTTAACATATCTCAGGCACCTTCACTCCCAGTCATAGACTGAGGCAAGGCTGGACCTAGTACTCCAAAGCACCATGCACAACTTATCCAAGGCAGCTGCTTCCCTCTCCACTGCGGCATTGTAAAGACATGGGAAAACTAATCTTCCTGTAGGATAGATCACTTGTGTGTCTCTAATAACAAATGAAATTGGAACCACTCTGGAACCATCTTCAGATGGGCCTTTATGTGGAAGGCCAGCAACCTGCCCACAGCTGGCATGAGTGTCTGCCACAGGGTGGGAGTCCCAGGCCCCCTCTCTGCATGACCCTCAGGTTACCTGAGGCACTCCACAACAGAAGAGCCATCAGAAGACAAGTTAAATCCCTCCCAGGTGCCTTGTTAATAATCTGCAGCACATTAGACTGTATTAAACTTATGGGGACATGTGAAAGGGCAGAGGCCAACAGTGCTGGGCTTAAACTGCCATTAATAAAGAGTCACTTTATTTTATCGATGAATCAGTATCTACTCTCCACAGGTCATGGACTCAGATCCCCTCTGATCACCACACTGCCCAATCCTTAACGCCAGGCAGGCTTCCCTGGGCCTCCCTCACACCCCAGGTTTCTGAGCCGGCCCACCAGAGACCTCTAAGCTGAAATACCTCAGGCAGGTGAGAGAAAGGCAGGCAGCTGGGCCAGCCTCACCCAGCCCAGTGGGGAGCTATGCCGCTGGGCAGGCTCTCAGGAAAATTCTGGGGCTTGCCCACCCTGCTCAGAGGCAGGCGGGATGATTAAACGCTGGATCAGGCAGGCTCCACACCTTCCCAGGGAGCACAATAATCACACGCTCTGTGGCCCCCACAGGGCGCAGAGGACAGATGTCTTCCTTAATGTGTCATCTCGTCACAGCTCTGGGGGATGCCAGGCACTCTATCTTCTTGAGGACAGAAGAGATGCCAAAGGAGCTTTGCTCACATCACTTCTTAACAAATATGGGTCCCCAGCTTCTCTGATGACAGGTCACTGTCCTTCCCAGGAAGCCAAGGGATTTGCAAAACCCAGTCCTTGGTACCACTTTCCCAGTCAAGGCATAGGATTATTACTAGTTAGAAGGTGTCAAGGTCACTTGGGGGTTAGAAATTCACCAGGTGTCACCAGCCAAGAGGGCTGGTGAGTAAGACTCCCGGATGGTGCACTAGAGGTCCCAGGACAACACACTGCCAAACAGGGTGGGTGGTGGGTGCCCAGCTCTGCTAGACCACAGAATGAAATACTGCAAAACCACAGGGGATTTTCTCAGCCATGAAGAAAAAGTTATGTTGATGTTTTAAAAGCTGCACAGTAAAAATCACCAGCAGACCTTCTGAAGAGAAGAACTGAGGGAGGAATTATCTCCCATGTTGAGTGAGATGCCAACAAGGGTGAGTCCGGGAAGGTCTGGCACTCACTCACACGAGCCCAGAGTCCACGCAGGCAGGGCGTAGTGCATGCAGGGACCTGTCCACAGAGAAATGTTTTGAACAGTGAAAATGCTCGAATATCCACATCAAAATTTCTCTCATTCAATATAACATTCATGCCCATGGTACTGACATATGAGACAGAAACAAGACTTGTGTCTGAGAGCAAACTACTGTGACAGCACTGTGTGTAAAGAGGTGGCAGTGAGCTCCCTGTTTATGCCCTCCTGTCTGAATGCAGCATTTTAAGTTCACATACACCAGGGTGAGGGCATGAGTATAGCATCAGGTAACCCAGGCACAAATGCCACCTCTGCCACCGACAAGCTGTCACATTGTCTCCTTCTTTTTTTTTGCAGTTTTTGGCCAGGGCTGGGTTTGAACCCACCACCTCCAGCATATGGGGCCCGCACCCTACTCCTCTGAGCCACAGGCACTGCCCCATTGTCTCTTCAACCTTTAGTTTTTCTGTATAAAATGGGTTTAATATCTACTTCTTGAAGCTACAGTAAAGATTAAACAAGATGTTACATGAAATGCTTAGTCTAGTGCCTGACCTATGGTACATAAATATTTTTTTTTTTTTTGAGACAGAGTCTCGCCATGTTACCCTCGGTAGATTGCCATAGCTTCACAGCTCACAGCAACCTCAAACTCTTGGGCTCAAGCGATTCTCTTGCCTCAGCCTGCCAAGCAGCTGGGACCACAGGCATCCGCCACAACACCCAGCTATTTTTTGTTAAAGTTGCCATTGTTGGTTAGCTGGCCTGGGCTGGGCTAGAACCCGCCACCTTTGGTACACATGGGGGGCACTGTAACCACAGTGCTACAGGTATTGAGCCAGTACATAAATAATCAAATGCAGCTAATGATGTTGTGTTTGTTCACTGTTATTATCACCTGTTCATTAAAAAAACATTTGAGCCCTTGGTCGGGCCACACCTGGCCTCTCCTGAGGTTCCCATTGCATCAGAAACCACATAGGGCCCCTGGGGGCCACTTCCATGCACAGAGGCCTGCAGTGACCCCTCACCAGGTCACACTCACACTGTGCCTGGGGGCCACTTCCATGCACAGAAGCCAGCAGTGACCCCCTCATCCGGTCATACTCACACTGATTTTTTTCTTTCACTCCTTATACAATCTTCGTAGGTTTGTGATTTCAAATCTTTGCTTGTGTTTCTAAAATACCACAGACAACTGGATGTTAAAACAGGTCCTAGATTTGTGCAATTACTTTTTAAGAATCTTAACATACACTTCACAACAAAAGCATACTTGTTTGGGGTGAAACCTTGCTTAGCAGCAGGTCACATGAAAATGAGGTATCTCTACTTTCTGTGAGTTGCATGTGGATCCACACTCCGCGCAGGTGGGCCATGTCCACCAGTTCACACTGGGGTGAGCACAGCCATTCTGAGGAAGAGCTTGGAGAGGGCCTGTGTCAACATGGGGAGGTTTCCACAGCTGTCCACAACCCTGAGCTGTGTTGTGAGAGCACAGAGCCAGGCTGAGGCCACACTATCACTGCACTCCACCCTGTTTGCCTTCTAAACTCTGGAGTGCCCTGGGCAGGTCCCAACACCTGTTCAGGGCCAATAGAAACAATGTGGGCACAGTGCAATGGCTCAGCATGGCTCCCAGAAGAAACAGGTCCACATCCCTGACCCATGAAGCCAAACTCAGGCTGTGACATGGCTCCTCAAAGATGTTCAAGAAAGGGTCCTGGTCTCCATGGTACCTCTCAACCCCATAGCACAATGGTCTAGAAACAGCAGACAGAATTAGAAATGATCTAATAAAATATACTTGGAAGGTGAAGTAAATGATCTTAATAAAATATACTTGGAAGGTGAAGTAAAAGTCACTTCCCAGGGCACACTAGCTGTGGTCGGTATCTCCACTGGCCTCAGACTAGGAGTCAGCTTAGGGGCCGGCTGGCGTCAGGCAGACACTGCCTATGGCAGGTGCATCAGCATGGGTTCCTCTTGCATCCAGCATCCTCTTGCCACTCTCCAGTCACATTGGGCTTCACAGACAACAGAAAAGAAATCCACTGAGGTCACAGACCTTTTTTGTTAAGAGGTAAACTATATTAGGATCACTGTGAATTCTGCTTGTTTACACCTTTGGTCCAAAGTCCCATTTGGTCAAAAGAGGACATCCATTAATGAAAGATATATAAATAAGGTCACAACACAGTGTCACTGAATCATCACCCCACAAGGTCACTGTCAGGACAGGGCCTCAGAGACCATTTTAATTCCTGATTTCACAGAGACACTGAGTCCCTGAGAGGTCACATAGCTCCTCCAGGTTATACAACTGCACAGAAGAAGAACTGTCAAAACACACTCACTGTTGTCTATTCCTCAGTTTTAGTGTCTGTGCTCAGATGCACTCTTTTAAGGACATAACAGCACTCTGAAGTAATGACAACTCTTCATGCCAGTATGTGAGTATTAAATCACACTGGACATGCACAACTGGCTTTTTTTTTTTTTTTTTTGCAGTTTTTGGCTGGGGCTGGGTTTGAACTTGCCACCTCTGTATATGGGGCTGGCGCCCTACCCCTTTGAGCCACAGGCACTGCCCACAACTGGCTTTTTTATCACAAAAGAACAGTTATTACCAATCCATTATTTTTATAAAACATTTTCATTTTTACTTCAAAAATGAAAATTTAGGGTGGCACCTGTGGTTCAGTGGGTAGGGGGCCAGCCCTATATACTGAGGGTGGCGAGTTCAAACCTGGCCCTGGCAAGCTAAAACTGCAGTGACAATTGTAACAAAAAAAAAGCCAGGTGTTGTGGCAGGTGCCTGTAGTCCTAGCTACTTGGGAGGCTGAGGCAAGAGAATAGCTGAAGCCCAATAGTTGGAGGTTGCTGTGAGCTGTGACACCATGGCACTCTACCAACAGCAATGAAGTGAGACTCTATCTTAAAAAATAAATAAATAAATAAAAGTAAAAGTGAAAATTTGGAAGATAAAGATAAGCAAGTAAAAGAAAGTGAAACTCTCCCCAATGCCACTGGGGCAGCTACTAGGACACTTTGGTACATATTCATTTATTTGGTCTTTATTCCTGAGTATTAAAAAAAATGTATCACCTTCTTCATGTTGTTTTATAACCTACTTTTTTTCATTTAAAAATACATCATAAACATTTCTCCAGGACAGGAAATTGTCTTCTCCAATACCTCTTTAATGGTAAGTCGCATTTCATCAGAAAGGTTTGCTATTATCACTTAGTCACATGACTTGGGAACTGGTTCCCCTACTTCAATGCCACTGTCTACACTCTGGTTGTGTCTGCCAATGCGGGAGCAGGCGCTTCCAAAGTCATCTGCAAACTTAACAAGCATGCTTTTCATCACCATCAGCCAGGTTCTTAACAAAAGCCTTGAGGGACCTGGGGCAAAATGGCCAACTGGAGCTAGCTTTCCACAGAAGCTCCCATCCAGAAGGAGAGTTAAAGGACAAAAGTTTAGCAAGTAAGCCAATGGTTTGGAGTTGACCCAACAGAGAAGGTTGAAGAATGCACATCAACCCTCCTAAGGCAAGCTGTGACCCCAAGAAAACAAACAATAGGTACAAAATCCATCAACAAGCAGACGGGAGTCCCCTTCCCCAAGAGAAAGGCTTGCAGTATACTTTATACATATAAACAAGCAAGCAGAGTTCAGATCCCCTCCTATTTTATCCCACAGGAGAGACCCTCTAAAAACCGGAACTCCTTCCCAAGAGAGGACCCACCACTGTGCCATGGCACTCTCTCGCTAGGCATAAAACTGTTATAAAACTGTATATATTCTCTACCCACAATTCTTAACTCCCAGAACTCCCCTCCACTCTCACCCCGAGGTCTGGAAGCCTGTCCCCAATGGAGTCCAGATTCCTGGGCATTTTCTCAAGAGGTGTGGACAAGGTGTTGCTGGTCTGTGCTGATTCTGCAGCACAAGAGTAAGGAGAATACAGTGACTGGAGGGAACCCTACAGGAGAGGAAGAGGCAGTACCCCATGGCACAGAGCAACAGAGGTGGTGGGAACAATAGGGCTTACACCCCAGGGGATATTTTGGAAAGACACTCCCTGCCTCTCTGGGCAACCAGAGGAGGCGGGGCATTTTCTCCAATAGCAGCCACTGGTGGAACACATTTGGGACAGAAATGCAGACCCTGAGAATAAAGGGTATGCCTGAGTTGGTATCTGCCTGGGAGGGGCACAGCAGGGATGGAGTCTAGAATACACATGTACAGGGACAGCATAATCCCAAGGCAGGGCTGAGCCAAAAGCACTGCTTTAGTGAGCCTAAGCAGCACCCAGCACTCAGGAGATCATAGCTGAGACAAAAGCAGGTGGGGTGAGGCAGAAACCAACAGCTGAGTGAGAGCTCTAACCACGCCCGCCCCAAAACAGACAGCAAAAGAGACAGACATGCCAGCTCCGGGCAATGGCACAGATCAGGGCTGAGTCGCAGTTTCCGTGAACTCAAACAGTACTTGGTCCACAGAGGAATACAGCCAGCACAGAAACAATTTGTGCCAAAATATAAGTGTTAGTAACATCAATCAGGGGTGGGGCTAAAACTGAGTGAACCCCTCAGCTTCCAATAAGCACCCGAAGTTGTCAGGCCTCAGCTCCCTCTGCTGGATAGTGGCAGAGAGCAGTGGCCTGGCTGAGGAGACACAGACATCTCCCTGTGACTCAGCCAGGTGCAAACCCCTGGAGCTCACTGGAAGGAACTGGGTCACTGCCCTTGCAGGGTTACTAGTGACAGAGATGCAAGGTGAGGAAGGAGGCATCAACCTTCCCAGACAAATTCATTTGGGTCCTTCTGACCTCATGGAGCACCTAAGTGAGTCATACTCAAGCTGCCAGAAGACCCCTGCTATCTAGTTGCCAGAGACATTTTGAACTCTCCCATTTGAATCCGGTGCTGACTGAGACAATTGATTTGGACCTCTTGAACTGGGCCAATCACCCAAGAACTATGCAAAGTGGCACCCTGGTGTGTGGTTGTGGAAAGGTTTAATTTTCCTTTTCCAGTTGTTGCCTGTGGGGAGCAGGGTGACTTAATTGCTAATATTTCTCGACAGCTGAGACTTTGACCCATAGTAACTGATTCACTAGGGTAGAACAGACACCAGCTGAAAACAAGACAGAGCCACTTAGCCCCACCACACCAAGCAGGTCCCCAGTGTCTCAGGCTGTAGCACTGTACAGGTCCTTTGCAAAGCTCTAGGGGGAAAGGTACAGACACCAGTTCCAGCTCTTGGGGAAAGGACTGGTTAATCACTACTCCAGGAGCCCCCAACCCAATTTCACCTTATCTGCTCATTTAGTGTAAAACAATAGTGCAAATAGTGTAAAACAATCATGGGGCAGAATCAGCAGAAAAACTCCGGTAACATGAATAACCAGAGTACATCAACTCCCCCAAGGAATGACATGGTGGATACAACTGAAGATCCTATTCATAGACAAATGGCTGAGGTGTCAGAAATCGAATTCAGAATTTGGACTGCAAAGAAGATTAATAGAATGGCGATAAAGTTAGAATTTGAAATTCAAAGAGCATTTCAAAAGTTGTCTCAAGAATCCAAGGAATTCAAAGACAAAATCACCAAAGATTTTGACACACTGAGACAAGAATTTGCATCCCTCAAAGATCTGAAAAATACAGTAGAATCCCTCAGTAACAGAATGGAGCAGGCAGAAGAAAGGATTTCTGACATTGAAGACAAAGGTTTTGAACACTCCCTAACACTCAAAGAGGAAGAGAAGTGGAGAGCAAAAACAGATCATTCTCTCGGAAAGCTCTGGGATAATTCAAAGAAAACTAATATTCACCTTATAGGAATCCCTGAAGGCGATGAGGTGGCTTTGAAAGGGCACAGATGTCCTACTTCATGAGATAATGAAGGAGAACCCAAGACATGCCAAGAAATTCTGGATAGCAAACAGTTTCAGAACCCCAGCAGGACTCAACCCAAATAAAACCTCTCCTAGACACATATAATTAACTTCTCCAAAGTTAAAATGAAGGAGAAAATTTTGTAAGCAGACAGACATAAGAAAACCATAACTTACAATGGGAAGAATATTAGACTGCAGATCTCTCTGCTGAAACTTTTCAAGCTAGAAGAGGGTGGTCATCGACTTTTAATCTCCTAAACAAAATAACTTTCAACCCAGGATCCTGTATCCAGTGAAACTGGGTTTCATTTATGATGGAGAAATTAAATACTTTAATGACATTCACATGTGGAAGAAATTTGCCATAACTAAACCAGCTCTCCTGGATATTCTCAGACCTATCTTCCATAATGACCAGCGCAATCCTCCACCACAAAAGTAAACTCACTCAGAAACTTTTGATCAAATTCCAACTTCCACAGTAGCGAATGGATTAAAAATGTGCACTAAACTTTCAAAAAACTTGATACCCAAAATTCTACCAGCCTTATCAATATTTACAATTAATGTGAATGGCTTAAATTGTTCTCTAAAGACATACAGGTTGACTGACTGGATACAAAAACTCAGGCAAGATATCTACTGCATACAAGAATCTCATCTTACCTTACAAGATAAATATAGACTCAGGGTGAAGGGATGGTCATCTATATTTCAGGCAAATGGAAATTAGAAAAAAACAGATGTTGCAATTTTATTCGCAGATACAATAGGCTTTAAACCAACAAAAGTAAAGAAAGATGGTCATCTTCAGGAAGGAAAAGTAAGGAAGGATGGTCACTTCATATTTGTTAAGGGTAACACTCAACACGACGAGATTTCAATTATTAATATTTATGCACCCAACCAGAATGCACCTCAATTTATAAGAGAGACTCTAAGAGACATGAGCAACTTGACTTACTCAAGCACCATAATAGTCAGAGATTTTAACCCCTTTGGCAGTGTTGGATAGATCCTCCAATAAGAAGCTAAGCAAAGAAATTTTAGACTTAAACTTAACCAACCAACAATTGTATTTAAAAGACATCTACAGAACATTTCACCCTAACAAAAGTAAATACACATTCTTCTCATCAGCCCATGGAACATACTCCAGAATTGATAACATCTTAGGTCACAAGTCTAACTTCAGCAAATTTGAAAAAACAGAAATTATGCCTCGCATCTTCTCAGGCCATCATGGAATAAAAGTTGAACTCAATAACAACAAGAATCTGCAGACTCATACAAAAACATGGAAGCTAATTAACCTTATGCTTAAAAGCTGGGTCATAAATGAGATTAAGAAGGAAATTACAAAATTTTTGGAACAAAACGACAATGAAGACACAAATTATCAGGACCTCTGGGCTACCAGAAAGGCAGTCCTAAGAGGGAAATTTATAACATTACAAGTCCTCCTCAAGAGAACACAAAGAGAGGAAGTTAACAACTTAACGGGACAGTATGTCAAAATCTGTGTGAAGACACTACACTGTACCCCATGTTTACATTAATGTACAATGCTTTCATTTAATAAAATAATTATAAAAAAAAAAAAAAAAAAAAAAAAAACAACTTAACGGGACATTGCAAGCAACTAGAAAAGAAAGAACATTCCAATCCCAAACCCAGCAGAAGAAAAGAAGTAACCAAAATTAGAGCAGAATTAAATGAAATTGAAAATAAAAAGATTATACAACAGATCAATAAATCAAAAAGTTGGTTTTTTGAAAAGGTCAATAAAATAGATAAATCTTTGGCTAACCTAACAAGGAAAAAAAGAGTAAATTCTCTAATTTCATCAATCAGAAATGATAAAGAGGAAATAACAACAGACTCCTCAGAAATTAAAAAAAATCCTTAGTGAATATTACAAGAAACTCAGAAATACAAAAATCTAAAGGAAACAGACCAATACCTGGAAGCACACCACCTTCCTAGACTTAGCCAGAATGAAGTCGACATGTTGAAGAGGCCAATATCAGGTTCTGAAATAGCATCAACTATACAAAATCTCCCTAAAAAGAAAATCCCAGGACCCAATGGCTTCACATCAGAATTCTACCAAACCTCTAAAGAGGAACTATTACCTATATTACTCAACCTTTTCCAAAATATAGAAAAAGAAGCAATACTACCAAACACATTCTATGAAGCAAACATCACCTTGATCCCAAAACCAGGAAAAGACCCAACAAGAAAAGAAAATTACAGACAAATATCACTAATTAATATTGATGCAGAAATATTCAACAAGATCCTAGCAAACAGAATCCAACAACACATCAAACAAATTATACATCATGACCAAGTGGGTTTTATCCCAGGGTCACAAGGCTGGTTCAATATACGTTAATCTATAAATGTAATTAATCACATAAACAAATTAAAGAACAAAGACCGTATGATTCTCTCAATTGATGCAGAAAAGGCTTTTGATAATATCCAGCATGCTTTCATAATCAGAACACTTAAGAAAATGGGTATATTTCTCAAACTGATAGAGGGACATTTCTCAAACTGATAGAGGCCATCTACAACAAACGAACAGCCAACATTGTATTGAATGGAGTTAAATTGAAATCATTTCCACTCATATCAGGAACCAGGCAAGGTTGCCCATTGTCTCCACTGCTCTTTAACATCGTAATGGAAGTTTTAGCCATTGCAATTAGGGAAGAAAAGGCAATCAAGGGCATCCACATAGGGTCAGAGGAGATCAAACTTTCACTCTTCACAAATGATATGACTGTATATCTGGAAAACACCAGGGATCCTACTACAAAACTCTTAGAAGTGATCAAGGAATACAGCACGTCTCAGGTTACAAAATCAACACTCATAAATCTGTAGCCCTATATATACCAACAATAGTCAAGCTGAAAAAATAGTCAGGGACTCTATTCTGTTCACAGTAGTGCCAAAGAAGATGAAATATTTAGGAGTTTACCCAACAAAGCATGTAAAAGATCTCTATAAAGAGAACTATGAAACTCTGAGAAAAGAAATAGCTGAAGATGTTAACAAATGGAAAAACATACCATGCTCATGGCTGGAAAGAATCAACACTGTTAAAATGTCCATACTACTCAAAGCAATATACAATTTTAATGCAATCCCTTTTAAAGCGCCACTGTCATACTTTGAAGATCTCGAAAAAATAATACTTCATTTTATATGGAATCAGAAAAAAACCTCAAATAGCCAAGACATTACTCAGAAATAAAAACAAAGCAGGAGGAATCATGCTATCAGACCTCAGATTATACTATAAATCAATAGTGATCAAAACAGCATGGTACTGGCACAAAAACAGAGAGGCAGATGTATAGAACAGAATAGAGAACCAAGAGATGAACCCAGCTACACAAACAAAAGGGTCCACGTGGTGCCAGCAGGTCTGGGCCCCACACCCAGCACCCTAGGCCTCAGCTTCACAGGGGTGGACCTCCCCTTAGCCCTGG
>CAUYTI010110764.1:0-15942 GCA_963575145.1 Galago senegalensis
ACCAAAAGATGGCCAGGCGTTGTGGCGGGTGCCTGTGGTCCCAGCTACTTGAGAGGCTGAGGCAGGAGACTCGCTTGAGCCCAGGAGTTGGAGGTTGCTGTGAGCGTGATGCCATGGCACTCTACCCAGGGGGATAGCTTGGGGCTCCGTCTCAAAAAAAAAAAAAAAAGAAAAGAAAATTAACACTGTGGCCAAGCACAGATGCTCACACCTATAATCTTTGCTCTCTGGGAGGTCGAGGTGGGAGGAATGATTGAGCTCAGGAATTCAACACCAGCCTGAGCAAGAGTGCAACCCTGTCTCTACTAAAAATAGAAAAAGCCAGGTGTGGTGGCTCATACCTGTAATCCTAACAGTCCCTGAGGCTGAGGCAAGCAGATTACCTGAGCTCACGAGTTCAAGATCAGCCTGAGCAAGAATGAGACCTCATCTCTACAAATAGCTAGGTGTTGTATTGGGGGGGGGGGCTATAATCCCAGCTACTCAGGAGGCTGAGGCAGGAGGAGCACTTGAGCCGAGGAGTTTGAGGTTGCTATGAGCTGTGACTTCACAGCACTCTACCTAGGAGGACAGTGAGACTCGGCCTCCTGCAAAAAAAAAAGAAAGAAAGAAAGAAAAAATAGAAAAGGTTAGCTGGATGTGGTGGTACATGCCTGTCTCCCAGATACTCAGGAAGCTGAGGCAGGAGGATTGCTCGCACCTAGGAATTTGAGGTTTCAGTGAGCTATGATCAGACAGTTGCAGTCTAGCCAAGGTGATAGAATGAGACTCTGTCTTAAAATTAAAAAAAAAAAAAGTAATACTGCAAAGGTAGATGATGACTTAGAGCAGAAGACCTGTAATACCAGAATATAGAATTAATACAATATTTAGTATTGGGATTAGAGGGAGATTGAAGGTTATTAAGCAGAGGAATTACATGATAAGATTAACCTTCTGGAATGTTATTTTCATAGTGGCCTTTAAGAGGATTTACTGACGGAAATTGCAGGTAAATGAGACCATTTGGGAAGCCAAAATAATGATGAAGGCCAGAGGTATTCTTCCATTTGACATCATTGGTCTCTTCTTGATGTTTATTTCTCCACATCAGCATCACCTTCTCAAAGAGACAGTCCTCCACACCCAATCTGAAGTAGCTATCATACTTAATTCTCTTTATCTTTTTTTTTTTTTTGAGACAGAGTCTTACTATGTTCCCTGGGTAGAGTGCCATGGCGTTGCAGCTCACAGCAACCTCAAACCCTTGGGCTTAAGTGATTCTCTTGCCTCAGCCTCCCAAATAGCTGGGACTACAGGCACCTGCCACAATGCCCAGCTATTTTTCGGTTGCAGTTGTCATTGTTGTTTGGCGGGCTAGATTCAAACCTGCCAGCTCAGGTGTATGTGGCTGGCATCCTAGCCACTTAAGCTACAGGTGCAGAGCCTTTTTTTTTTTTTTTGAGACAGAGTCTTAGTTTGTCACCCTTGGTAGCGTACCATGGCATCAGAGCTCACAGCAACTTCAAACTCTTGGGCTCAAGTGATTCTCTTGCCTCAGCCTCCTGAGTTGTTCAGACTACAGGCACCCACCACAACGTCTGGCTATTTTTAGAGACGGGGTCTTGCTCTAGCTCAAGCTGGTCTAAACTGTGAGAGCTCAGGCAATCCACCCATCTCGGCCTCCCAGAGTGCTGGGATTAAGCCACAGTACCCAGCCACTCTTTTTTTTTTTTTTTTTTGAGACACAGCCTCACGCTGTTACTTTGGGTAGAGGGCTGTGGCAGGATAGCTCATAGCAACCTCAAACTCTTGAGCTCAAGAGATCCTCCTGCCACAGCCTCCTGAGTAGCTGGGGCTACAGTCACCCACCACAGTGCCCCAGCTAATTTTTCTGTTTTTAGCAGAAGTAGGGGTTTCACTCTTGCTCAGGTTGGTCTTGAACTCCTGAGCTCAAGTCATCCTCCTGCCTCAGCTTCCCAGAGTGCCCAGCCAGTTCTCTTAATCTTAATCACAGTTGTCATCATCTGTGTTTTTTAATTATTTATATTCCGTCTCCCCCTACAAGAAGATAAACTGTATGAGAGGGAGAATTTTTTTTATCACTGTATTTGCAATGCCAGAACAGTGCCTATAAAGTAGTAGTATCCCAGCTCAGTGCCTGTAGCTTTTAGTGGTTAAGGCGCCAGCCACATACACCAGGGCTGGCAGGTTCGAACCTGGCCCCGGCCAGCTAAACAACAACGGCTATAACAAAAAAAATAGCCGGGCATTGTGGAGGGGGCCTGTCGTCCCAGCTACTTGGGAGGCTCAGGCAAGAGAATCGCTTAAGCCCAGGAGTTGGAAGTTGCTGTGAGCTATGATGCCACAGTTCTCTACCGAGGGTGACATAGTGAGACTCTGTCTCAATAAACAAACAAACAAACAAAAAACAGTAGTAATATCCCCAAAATATTGGTTAAATTAATATAGAAAGGCCTAGAATAGTTGAAATAGAAGATTTTTCTCATTCTTTCTTTTTTCTCTGTCACCTTGAGGTTGAGTGCCATGGCATCATCATAGTTTACAGCAACCTCAAACTCTTGGGCTCAAGAAATTTTTATGCCTCAGCTTGCCAAGTAGCTGGGACTACAGGCACCTGCCACAATGCCCAGCTAATTTTTTCTATTTCCGTAGAGATTGGGGGGGGGGGAGGGAGCGTGTCTCATTCTTGCTCAGGCTCGTCTTGAACTCCTTGAACTCAAGTGAACCACCTACCTCTGCCTCCCAAAGTGCTAGGATTACAGGTGTGAGCCACCATATCCAGCTTTTTCTCATCTTTTTGGACTTTATGTACAGTAAACTGAAATATTTAAAGTGGACCATCTGATATGTTTTGCCATATGTATGTACTAATGAAACTATCATTGGTAATAAACATATCCATCACCCTCGATAGTTTTGTTTTGTTTCTATTGAGACAGAGTCTCACTCTGTTCTGCTAGGTCCCCTTGAGTGCCATGGTGTCATGGCTCACAACAACCTCAAACTCCTGGGCTCAAGCTATCCTCTTGCCTCAACCTCCCGAGTAGCTGAGACCCACCACAACACCTGCCTAATTTTTCTATTTTTAGTAGAGACAGGGTCTCACTCTTGCTCAGGCTAGTCTCAAACACCTGAGCTCAAGCAGTTCACCCACCTCAGTCTCCCAGAGAGCCGGAATTACAGGGGTAAGCTGCCATGCCCAGCCTGCCATTGATTTTTACATATTGATCTTATATCTTACAAATTGCTAAACTCACTTATTAATTCTAATAGTGGGGGGGGGTTTATTCCTTGTAATTTCTACATGGATAATCATGACATCTGTGAATAAAAGGTTTTTCTCTTCCTTTTCAAATGCAATAAATACTTTTTTCCTCTTCTTATTTCTATTTATTAGTCTTATTGCACTGGGAAATACTGAGAGAGACTCTCTTCCTTAGGCCTCTTTCATTCTTCCTCATCTTTCTGCATGAGCCAAGACTATAAGACCATGACTGTTCTTTTACCCAGGCCATTTCTCAGGGCTGCTTATGCACCTGGTTACCTTCAGAGATGAGGTAACATCTCCCTGTAGACAACAAGCAAGCTTGCTTGCTGCTTGCTGCTTGTTACAAGAACAGTGGATCCCCCAAACTGTGTCCTTTTCTGTAACGCAATTCCACTGAAGATACAGCATCTGTCTGAGACCATTGTGTTGCCTCTGCAGAACTTGGGACCAAGGATAACCAATGCAAATATGCTGATGCACATACCTTGTGCTGTACTGTGAATAATAAAGTGCTTTATCTTTGACTCAGGAGCATCATGTCTTAAACACTAGCATCCACAAAGCAGTAACAACTAACTCATTAACTTGTTGTAGTGGCCATTGTTGTTCAGCTGGCCTAGGCTGGGCTCAAACCTGCCAGCCTTGGTTCATGGGGCCGGCACCATAACCTCTGTGCCACAGGCGCCAAGCCATAAACTCATTAACTTGTATAGAGGGTAAAGTCAGATCTCAAACCCAGAGGCTATACCCTCTACTACAGTGTTGTTCAGCCTTTTATCTCATGATAAAAAAGGTAGAACCTATAGTTAAACTTATACAACATACTTAAATCATGTTGATCAAAAAAAATGAAATAGCTAGGAATATACCTAGCAAAAGAGGTGAAGGACCTCTGCTAAGAAAATTATGAAACCCTAAGAAAAGAAATAGCAGAAGATATTAACAAATGGAAGAACATACCGTGCTCATGGCTCAGGAGAATTAACATTGTCAAAATGTCTATACTTCCAAAAGCAATCTACCAATTCAATGCCATCCCCATTAAAATAACATCATCATTCTTTCAAGATTTGGAAAAAATAATTATTTGTTTTGCATGGAACCAGAAAAAAACCTGTATAGCCAAGGCAATTCTTACTATTGCCGGGTTATCTCCCAACCAGACTTTAGGCTATACTATAAGGCCATAGTGATCAAAACAGCATGGTATTGGCACAAAAATAGAGATATTGACATTTGGAAATGAATAGAAAACCATGAGATGAAACTAACATTTTACAGCCACCTGATATTTGATAAACCAAACAAGAACATACACTGGGGAAAAGAATCCCTATTCAATAAATGGTGTTGGTAGAACTGGATAATCACATGTAAAAGAACGAAACTGGACCCACGCCTCTCACCACTTACAAAACTCAATTCAAGGTGGATAAAAGATATAAACCTAAGGCATGAAACAATAAAAATTCTCCAAGAAAGTGTGGGGAAAACACTTGACGATATCGGCTTGGGGAAAGATTTTATGAAGAAGTCCTCTGTGGCAATTGCAACAACAACAAAAATAAAGAAATGGGACTTAATTAAACTGAAAAGCTTCTGTATAGCTTATGAAACAACAACCAAAGCAAACAGTCAGCCTTCAGAAGGGGAAAAGATATTTGCATATTATGAGTCCAACAAAAAACTAAGGTCTCACAGAGAACTCAAATTAATCAATAAAAAAAGAACCAACAATCTCATGTATCACTGGGCAAGAGAGATGAACAGAACCTTCTCTAAAGAAGACAGATGAATGGCTAACAAACATATGGAAATAATGCTTATCAGCTCGGCGCCTGTGGCTCAAGTGGCTAAGGCACCACTAAGCTGGTGGGTTTGAATCCAGCCTGGACCCGCCAAACAACAATAACAGCTGCTACCAAAAAATAGCCGGACGTTGTGGCAGGCGCCTGTATTCCCAGCTACTTGGGAGGCTGAGACAAGAGAATCACTTGAGCCCAGGAGTTGGAGGTTGCTGTGAGCTGTGATGCTATGGCACTCTACCCAGGGCAACAGCTTGAGGCTCTGTCTCAAAAAAAAGAAAAAAGAAAAGAAAAGAATACTTATCGTCCCTAATCATCAGAGAAATGCAGATCAAAACTACCCTGAGATATCACCTAACCCCAGTGAGAATGGCCCACATCACAAAATCTCAAAGCTGCAGATGCTGGCATGGATGTAGAAGAAGGGAACACTTTTACACTGCTGGTGAGACTGCAGACCAATGCAATGTTTTTGGAAGGAAGTATGGAGAATCCTCAAAGAACTCAAATTAGACCTCCCATTTGATCCTGCAATCCCATTACTAGGCATGTACCCAGAAGAAAAAAAAAATCCTTTTATGATAAGGACATTTTCACCAGCTAAATTTACAATCATGAAAATATGGAAACAACCTAAATGCTCACCCACCCAGGAACAGATTAACAGGTTGTGGTATATGTTTACCATGGAATACTATTCAGCCACTAAAAAAAGATGCATCCTTTGTATTAACATGGATGGAGGTGGAACACATTCTTCTTAGTAAAGCATTGCAAGAATGGAGAAGCAAGAATCCAATGTACTCAATTCTAATATGAAGGCAGTGGATGAGCTAATACAAGGGGGGTGGTAGGGGAATGAGGGAGTGGGGAGAGGGGAGGTGGGAGAGGTTTGGGGATCACAGTATATGGCACACCTCTTGGGAGTGGGACACAATTATAAGAGGGACTTTACCTAACAAATGCGTTCATTATAACCTAATTCTTTGTGCCCTCCGTGAATCCCAAGCAATTTAAAAAAATGCAAAGCAAGGAAAAACAATTTCGTAATTAATATATGAGTTTGCAGTATATCTAATGGTGATTTATGTATTGAAGTATAATAGCATCTGTTTATTTTTTCAGTTCCAAGGTACTAACTCACCATAAAAAGTTTGACTTGTGGATATATCTTCATATTCAAATAATGTCCTCAATTTTATATGAGAATTTTGCATTATAAATGTGCTATAAAAAGCTTTCTGACAAAGATTATAATAAATCTTTCTTCAAAAAAAAGTTTTTCACTTTGTCGCCCCTAGTAGAGTGCTGTGGCATTATAGCTCACAGCAACCTCAGACTCTTGGACTCAAGCAATTCTCTTGCCTCGGCCTCCCAAGTAGCTGGGACTACAGGTGCCCCCCCACCCACAACACCTGGCTGTTTTTTTTCTTTATTAGATCATAACTGTGTACACTGATGCATTTATGGGGTACAGTGTACTGATTTGGTATTCAATGTGAGATGCTTACATCAAACTGATGAACACATTCATCACCTCCCTTATTTATTTGTTGTAGTAAGACAATTCTCTTTTCTTAATAGTTTTGAAATGTACCATTGCATTATGTATATTAGTTGAGGTCCTCCCTCTTCCAAGCCTCCCCTTACCCCTCCTCTCCCCCTCCTCTTCCCTCCTACTTTCTGGGTTATAGTTATGTTTTACCACTCATATGAATGTGTAGGTGATTATATATTGACTTCATAGTAGTATGGAGCACATTGGATCCTTTTTTAGCTATTCTTGAGGTATTTTACTAAGAAGAATATGTTCCAGCTCCATCCAGGTAACCATAAAAGATGTGAAGTCTCCATCTTTCTTATGGCTGCATAGTATTCCATGGTGTACATATACCACCATTTGTTAATCCATTCATGGGTCAATGGGCACTTGGGCTGTTACCATGCCTTCATAATTATGAACTGGGTTGCAATAAACATTCTGGTGCAAATGTCTTTATTGTAAAATGATTTTTGATCATCTGGGTAGATACTTAGTAGAGGAATTGCAGGATCGAACAGTAGGTCTATTTTTAGTTCCTTGAGAATTCTCCAAACTTCTTCCCAAAAAGGCCATATTAGCTTGCATTCCCACCAGCAGTGTAAGAATATAGTTCCTTTCTCTCCAAATCCACACCAACATCTGTAGTTTGGGGATTTTGTTGACGAGGTCTCACTGTAGCTCAGGCTAGTCTCAAACTGGCGAGCCCAGGTAAACCACCCTCTTTGGCCTCCCAGAGTGCTGGGATTACAGGCATGAGCCATCACAGACTGCCTAATCTTCCTTCAAATTTAAAAAAATACATACTGGGCTTTGAACATCTTTCAAAAATAATCTAATGATTTTTCAATTTTTCTTTTTTTTTTTTTTTAGACAGAGTCTCTCTTTGTCACCCTGGGTAGAGTACCATGGTGTCAAAGCTCACAGCAACCTCAAACTCTTGGGCTTAAACGATTCACTTGCCTCAGCCTCTCAAGTAGCTGGGACTACAGGTGCCCGCCACAACATTCCTCTATTTTTTTGTTGCAGTTGTTTAGCTGGACCAAGCCGGGTTCAAACCTGCCACCCTTGGTGTATGTGGCTGATGCTGTACCCACTGTGCTACAGGCACTGAGCCAATATTTCAGAATTTTTAGGGCACTCCTAAGATTCTCTCACAACACACGGGTTGAAAATCACTGCTCTAGTACAATGTTAGAGTGTTAAGAATGGACATCCTTGCCTCATTCCTGATGCTAGGAGGAAAACTTACTCTGTGTTTTGCCATTAAATATGACATTAATTAATTCTAGGTCCTTTCTTTTCTTTGAGACAGAGTCTCACTCTATTGCCCAGGCTGGAGTTGCTTTGGAGTCAGCCTAGCTCACAGCAACTTCAAACTCCTGAGCTCAAGTGCTCCTCCTGCCTCAGCTTCCTAAGTAGCTGGGACTACAGGTACTCACCACAAGGCCTGGCTAATTTTTCTGTTTTTAGTAGAGACAAGGTTTTACTGTTGCTCGGGCTGGTCTCATATTCCTGCACTCAAGCAATGTTTCTTCCTCAGCCTTCCCGAGTGCCAGAATTATAGCTATGAACAACTGCGCCTGGCTTAGATGTTAAGTCTTTAGTTTAAAAGTTGTCTTTTTTAATTGTTGAGGCTTTTGGTTCAATCTTTTGTATTCTTAATTTTCTAGGAAATTTTATCAGGAATTACTTTTGAATTCTGACAGGTTTTTCTACAGCTGTTGAGATGATCATTGATCATATTTTTCTTTTCTTTCCCTCTCTTTTGGTTTCTTTTGTATTCCATTACTATGTTGAATTATTTGGTTGATTTTTAAATATTAAGCTGGTCTTATATTCCTGAAATAATCTCACTACTTATAATGCAGCCTGCTTTTTATATACTATTGGATTTGATGTGCTAAAATTTTGTTTTTAGCATATCAAACACAGGATCAATGCAGTATCCCTCATCTTTGTTCGATAAGAGATATCAATTTGTTATTTTTGGTGCATTGTGATGTCTTTGTCTGGTGGCTATCAAAGTATTGTTGCCCTCAGAATGAATTGCCAAGTATTTCTTCCTTTCTAATTTTATATAAAGAGTTTATATAACATTAGTATTATTTTCAGGGTATATATCCTAGGGAAAATCAGTTAGTATTATTTCCTCTTTAACATTTGATAGATTTGGCTCGGCACCTATAGCTTAAGCAGCTAAGGCACCAGCCACATACACCAGAGCTGGCAGGTTCAAATCCAGCCCGGGCCTGCCAAACAATGACAACTATAACCAAAAAATAGCCGGGCATTGTGGGGGCGCCTGTAGTCCCAGCTACTGGCAAGAGAATCACTTAAGCCCAGGAGTTGGCAGTTGCTGTGAGCTGTGACACCATGGTACTCTACCCAGGGTGATAGCTTGAGGCTCTGTCTCAAAATAAATAAATAAATTTGGTAGATTTACCAGTGAAGCCATGTGGACCTTTCTTTGTGAGAAAAAGTTTTAGGGGGTTGTTTTTTGTTTCTTTGTTTTGGTTGTTCATTTTTAACAACCTATTTAATTGCTGTAGTGGTTATCAAGCTGTTTAGCTTATGTCTATCTTCTTATGTGAGCTTTGGTAGTTTATATCTTGCAAGAATGTGGTGTTTTATCTAAATTGTCAAATCTATTGGCATAAAGTTTATAATATTCCGTTGTTATCAAGTTAAAGTGTATAGAATTTGTAATGATGCCACCTATTGCTAATTTATGTCGTCTCTCTTTTTATAGGTATAGATGTGGATTTATTTTTTTTTTAAGACAGTGTCTCATTGTGTCACCCTGACTAGAGTGCTGTTGCCTCATCATAGCTCACTGCAACCTCAACTCCTGGGCTCAAGGGATTCTCCTTCCTTAGCCTCCTGAGTAGCTGGGACTGTGGGCATGCACCATGCCTGGCTGATGTTTTCTATTTTAGGTAATACGAGGTCTTGCTCTTGCTCAGGCTGGTCATGAATGCCTGACCTCAAGCAATCCTCCTGCCTTCCAGAGTGCTAGGATTACAGGCGTGAGCCACTGCACCTGGTTTACCGATATTATTTATGTCAAAGGACCAGCTTTTGGTTTCATTGACTTTCTCTATTTTTCTCCTTTTTATCACATCGATTTTTACTCTGAGTTTTATTATCTCTTTTCTCCTAATTACTTTGATTTTATTTCCCCTCTTCTTTTCTTTAGTTTTTTTTTTTTAACTTGGAAGTGTAATTTTGGCCTAGTTTTTTAAGCTGAGATAATTAAGTTGAGACTTTTTTCTTTTCTAATATGGCATTTAGTTCAATGCATCTTCCTAGGTGCTACTTGGTGGTGGCATCCCACAAATTTTCCTTATTTGCTTTTTCATTTTCATTCAGTTCATACCTAATAATTTCTCTTTTGATTTCTTTTTCTTTGACTTGTGGTTTAAAAGTTGTTTTTTGTTTTTTTGTTTTGTAGAGATAGAGTCTTACTTTATCACCCTCGGTAGAGTGCTGTGACATCACAGCTCACAGCAACCTCCAGCTCCTGGGTTTAGACGATTCTCTTGCCTCAGCCTCTCGAGTAGCTGGGACTACAGTCACCCAGGGCTGGGCGCCGAGTTTGAACCATCACGCTCAGTATATGGGGCCAGTGCCCTGCCCACTGAGCCACAGGCACCACCCCTAAAAGTTTGTTATTTACTTTTTAATTATTTGGGAGATTTTCCAGATGTTTTTCTGTTATTGATTTATGTCATTGTGGTCAGAAAACATATTTGGTATGGTCTGAATTATTTTAAGTATATAAGTCAGTGCTGTTATATAAACTAAATATGATATATCTTGGTAAATATTTCATGTTACTTGAAAAGAATATGTATTCTGCTGTCCATGGAGTGTTATAAACGTTAAGTCATTTAGATTGATAGCATCATCAGAGTCTTCTATATTTGTAATTATTTTCATTCTACTTGTCCTGTCAGTTGCTGAGAGAAGGGTATTGAAGTCTATGACTGTAATTGTGGTTTTTCTATTTCTCCTTACAGTTCTGTCAGTTTTTCCTTCGTGTATTTTGAAGCTCTGCTATTAGGCACATTAACCTTTAAGGTCATTATATTATCTAGATGAGTTGATTCCTTTATCATTATTAACTGACCTTTTTAAATCTCTATAATAGTCTTTATTGTTGTTCTCTGATATCCACTTTATCTGATAGTAATAATGACCATTTCGACTTTCTCCTGATTAAAATGATCATGGTATTTTTTTTCCTTCTTTTACTTTCTTAATATTTAAAGTGGGGTTTTTTAATATGTGGCATTTAGTTGGATCTTGTTCTTTTATACAGTTTGACAATTTCTGTATTCGTATACTTAGATCATTTACATTTTATATGTTTATTAATATGATTAAGTTTTGAGGGGTTTTTTGTTTGTTTTCATTTTTTTTAAGACAAGGTCTCACTCTGTTCTCTGGCTGTAGTGCCTTGGCATGACCATAGCTCATTGTAGCCTCAAATTCCTGGAGTCAAGTGATCCTCCCCCCTCAGCTTCCTCAGTAACTTTGATTACAGGTGCAAAGCCACTGTGCCCACCTATATGGTTCTGTTTAAATCTGCCATCTTGTTTTCCATTTGTCTTGTTTGTTCTTTCTTCCCTTTTCTTTATACCTTCTTTTCGATGATTTTTTTTTTTTTTTTGCAGTTTTTGGCCAGGGCTGGGTTTGAACCCGCCACCTCTGGTATATGGGGCCAGTGCCCTGCTCCTTTGAGCCACAGGCACCACCCAGGATGATTTTTTATAGTGCCATTTTATGTGGGGTGTTTTTTTTTTTTACTTACTATAACTAACAGTTGCTCTTGAGTTTATAATATACATCTTTAACTTACCACAGTTGACCATCAGGTGATAGTATTTCTTTACTTACAATGTAAGAACCTTACAAAAATATATTTCTATTTCTTCCCTCCCAGGCATTGTGTTATCATTGTCATACATTTTACTTCCACATGTATGTTATAAATCCCATAGTATGTTGTTTTTATTTTTGCTTTAAATGGTCAATTTTAGTGGCATTGAAATTTTTAAAAGTCTTATATTTACTCATGTACTTAACACCTTCAATGTTCTTCATTTCTTTATGTCAATCCATATTTTCATATGGTATTATTTTCCTTCTTCCTAAAAAATTTCTTTGAACCTTGCTTGTACTGAAGGTCTGCTGGTGATTAATTCTTTCAGTTTGTGTGTTTCTAAAAGATGTATTCACTGGATATGGAATTCTAGGTTGACACTTTGTTTTCTTTCAAAACTTTAAGGCTGGCTGGGTGCCTGTGGCTCAAGCAGCTAAGGCGCCAGCCACATACACCTAAGGTGGCGGGTTCCAATCCCCAGCCCGGGCCCGCCAAACAACAATGATGGCTGCAACCAAAAAAATGGCCAGGCGTTGTGGGAGGCGCCTGTAGTCCCAGCTACTTGGGAGGCTGAGGCAAGAGACTCTCTTGAGCCCAGGAGTTGGAGGTTGCTGTGAGCGTGATACCATGGCACTCTACCCAGGGGGATAGCTTGAGGCTCCGTCTCAAAAAAAAAACAAAAAAAAAAAAAAAACTTCAAGGCTGTTGCTACATTGTCTTCTTACTTGCATTGTTTGCACAAAGAAAGCCACTGTCATCGTTATCTTTGCTTCTGTAGTCATAATCAGATTATGATGTGCTTTCATGTCCTTTTGTATCAGCGGTTCTCAATCTGTGGGTCATGACCCTTTTTTAAAAATGAAAATACATTGGCTCGGTGCCTGTGGCTCAAATGGCTAAGGCGCCAGCCATGTACACCCAAGGTGGCGGGTTCGAATCCAGCCCGGCCTGCCAAACAACAATGACGGCTGCAACCAAAAAATAGCCAGGCGTTGTGGCGGGTGCCTGTGGTCCCAGCTACTTGGGAGGCTGAGGCAGGAGGCTCGCTTGAGCCCAGGAGTTGGAGGTTGCTGTGAGCTGAGATGCCACAGCACTCTACCCAGGGGGACAGCTTGAGGCTCCTGTCTCAAAAAACAAAAAAAAAAAAAAGAAAGAAAATACATTGCAGCATTAGGAAGGTTGAGAACCACTGTTTTACATGTTTCTTCTGCTTGGGGTTCATGGAACTTCTTGGATCTGTGAGTTTGTTTTCATAAAATTTGGGAAAAATGGTGATTATTACTTTACGTTTTTATCTGTCTTTCCTTTTCTTCTCTCCTACAGGGACCCCAGTTACATAATAGGGTGCTTTAAGTTTCCCAGAGCTCACTGATGCTCTGTTCTTCTTTTTTTGTTCCCACTTTTGCTTTTCTTTGCCTTTCATTTTGGATAATTTCAGTTGGCATGCGTTCAAGTTTATGTGTTCCACGTTGCTACTTAGTATGTTCACTGTTTCTTCTAGCTTCTTGAGCACATGGAACATAGTTATGAAAACTGTTTTAGGGGCTCCCCCCCGTCTATTAATTAAATCATCAGTGTGTCATTTCTGGGTTGGTTTCAGTTGATTGATTTTTTTCATTAGAGGTTGTATTTCCTTGCCCCCCCCTTTTTTTGCATACGTGGTTATTTTTGGCTAGGTGCCAGACATTATGAAATTTATTTTGTTGGATGTAAGATATTTTTTGTATCTCAATAAATATTCTGAGCCTTCATGAATGTAATTAAGTTATTGGAAACACTTTGACTGTCTCAGGTGATAACTTTTAAGCTTTATAAGGGAGGACTGCAGTAACATTTAAGGCTAATTTTCTCCATTGTTAAGGCAAAACCCCCTGAATACTCTACTAATGTCCTATGAATTTTCAGTTTTTCTACTCTGGTGGAATGAGAACTTTCACAGCCTTGTTGGGAGCTCTAGAGAGTGTTTCTCCTACTCCTTCTGAGTGATTTATTTCCCCAGACTCATAGTTTTTTTGAACCTATACATCAGTAATACTCAGCTGAAGGCTTTAAGAAGCTGCTGTATGGGCTCAGCACCTGTGGCTCAAGCAGCTAAGGCGCCTGCCACATACACCTGAGCTGGCAGGTTCGAATCCAGCCTGGGCCCACTAAACAACATTGACGGCTGCAACCCAAAAATAGCTGGGCGTTGTGGCAGGCGCCTGTAGTCCCAGCTACTTGGGAGGTGGAGGCAGGAGATTTGCTTGAGCCCAGGAGTTGGAGGTTATTGTGAGCTATGATGCCATGGCACTCTACCCAGGGTGACAGCTTGAGGCTTTGTCTCAAAAAAATTTTAAAAAGCTGCTGTATGCATCTCTCCAGAGCGCTCCCTGAAGGTCTCTTGTCTTGTGTACTCTGCCTGTGAACTCTAGCCGCTTAACTCCAACCCCTTTGATCTCTCTAGACACCTAGGTCCATTTCATCAACTCAAGGATATTGTCAGGCTCCACTGTGTCCTGGCATTTTCTCTAGGCAGTAATTGCAGTACGTCTCATTGTTTCCCATTTCTCAGAGATCACTGTCTTTTGTTGCCTGATTTCAGATGTCTTATAACTCTTGTTTCATATAATTTGTTCAGCTTTTTAGTTCTTTCAAGAGAGAAAATCTAATTCCTTCTGCTCCATCTTGGCTGGAAGTGCTGGTCCCCATGATTTCATTTTTTGGTTAGATTATGTTGTTTTTAGTTGTTGTTTTGAGACGGAGTCTCAAGCTGTCACCCTAGGTAGAATGCTGTGGCATCACAGCTCACAGCAACCTCCAACTCTTGGGCTTAAGCCATTCTCTTGCCTCCGCCTCCCAAGTAGCTGGGACTACAGGCGCCCACCACAATGCCTGGCTATTTTTTGTTGTTGTTGTTGTTATAGTTGTCATTGTTGTTTTAGTGGTCTGGGCCAGTTTTGAACCCATCAACCTCAGTATATGTGGTTGGCACCCTACCCACTGAGCTATGGGCACTGCCATACAACTTTTTTTTTTTTTTTTTTTGAGACAGAGCTTCAAGCTGTCACCCTGGGTAGAGTCCTGGGACATCACAGTTCACAGCAACCTCCAACTCCTGGGCTTAAGCAATTCTCTTGCCTCAGCCTCTCAAGTAGCTGGGACTACAGGTGCCCACCACAATGCCTGGTTATTTTTTGGTTGTAGTTGTCATCATTTTTTGACAGGCCTGAACTGGATTCTAACCCACCAGCTCTGGTGTATGTGGCTGGCACTTTAGCCACTTGAGCTATAGGCACTGAGCCACACTTTTTTATAAAAGAACAAATTTAAAATTTCCTTCCTATAAACTTTATGGCACCTTTGCTTTGCTGCTACCTTAAGTGTTTGTTTAGTGTGTCTCTTGGGTACTTCAGCTATAAGAATAAGAAATCAAAAATGACACTAGTGTTTTTCACCTGGTTGACCAGAAAACATGATAAAATTGTAGAAGAAGATTGGTCTTTGAGAGAAGAGAATGAGTTTACTGAGCAAGAGAAGCACTTGAGCCCAAGAGTTGGAGGTTGCTGTGAGCTATGACATGATGGCACTTTACTGGGGGTGACATAAAGTGAGACTGTCTAAAAAAGAAAAAAGAGAACAAGTTTAGTCAGATCAGATGAATTTTGAGGTACTGGCAGACTGTCCAGATGAAAGAGCCATGAACTCCTGAGAAGTAATGTGTGAACTCATCTTTATAGATTGATAGGTAAGTGAGTTTTGGTAGACAAAGAATGAAATTTCACAAGACAAAAATAGAAAATAGAATCATATAGAAAGGAAGTTGAAATGGTTATCAGTACCACTGAGCTTTGCTGCAATTGGACTTTGAATTTGACATTGTTTCTTCCTAACTAACACCAAAAAAATATATATATATATTTGTATATGTTGTATTCTGAGTTGTTCATTGTTTGGTTACTAATTCTACAAATATTTGTGTAGAAATTTTTCCCTAAAACTAAACACAAATAGGAATAAATATAATGGACCTTTATATAAAAGATGCTGGTGAAAATACCTTCAGCATAGAATTGCAAACAGCCAATTTTCTCAGCATCTACTCAGAAATCAGAGGATGTATAGTAATCCCCATCTCAGTGAAGATATTTCTTTTTTTTGTTTCAGGTTAATATGAGGGTACAAATAACTAGATTAAGATATTTCTTTTGAGGCTCGGCGCCTATAGCTCAACCGGCTAAGGAGCCAGCCACGTACACCTAAGGTGGTGGGTTCGAATCCCCAGCCCCAACCCGCCAAACAACAATGATGGCTGCAACCAAAAAATAGCCGGGCATTGTGGCGGGCGCCTGTAGTCCCAGCTACTTGGGAGGCTGAGGCAGGAGACTCGCTTAAGCCCAGGAGTTGGAGGTTGCTGTGAGCTGTAATGCCATGGCACTCTACCCAGGGGGACAGCTTGAGG
>CAUYTI010110765.1:0-14332 GCA_963575145.1 Galago senegalensis
TTGCTGTGAGCTGTAATGCCACGGCACTCTACCCAGGGGGACAGCTTGAGGCTCTGTATCAAAAAAAAAAAAAAAAAAAGGCTAGAAATCTTTTGCATCTATCTAAAGATAAAAATCAAACATACATTCTTCATAATATTCATGATGATACTTAAACAACTAAATTTTTCTGGGCCATTTTGTCTGCTTCTCCCTATACTGAATTATATAAATCCTAAGGAAGAAAAAATGTTGTTGTTATTCTCTAAGAAAGTATTTTGATCTCAGAGACCTGACATTTGTTTTGCCCCTGTGTTACTTGAGATTACTAATAACATTTGGATAATTCTTTGGTGCTGATTTGGTGATGAGGACAAACTTCGCACAGGAGATGGAGTATTCCTATTTTAGATAAAAGGAAACTAAGATGGAAAGAGTTAAAGTATTTTCCTTTGTCCACAGAAAGCACAAACCCAATGTATTCTAGGAAATGTAAAAAGGTAAGACAAACTAATGACAGATTCACAAAGTATGTATTGAGATCTCTATCAGCTTCTAACCACAATGCCATCTTCTAGTATTATTATTGAAGACCTAGCATGTGACCGGGAGCCATCTACTGAGAAACAAGACAAGGTTTAGTTCTCAAGGGACTCCTCATTGCGATACACACAAAGCCAAATAAAAACAAAACAATACAGTTGTGGACAGGGGTAAAATTATATAAAAATATGATTAACAGTCTTTTATCTGCAGAATGTTTTATAGCTTTCAAAATAATTCAAATCTAATCTCTCATTTGAATCTCACTACAATTGAACAATCGACATTCTAATCAGAAATGGACATGGAGGTATGAGATTGCTGGGCTCTGTGGACGGGCGGTTGGTGGGTGTTATCTGGTATATGCACCTATACTGATTTCTTTTCTTTACTTCTGTTTTTTTGTTTGTTTGTTAGTTTGTTTTGTTCTGTTTTGTTTTGTTTTGTTTTTTGAGACAGAGTCTCACCATGTCTCCCTCAGCAGAACACTGTGGTGTCACAACTCACAGCAACCTCAAACTCTTGGTCTTTAGTAATTCTCTTGCCTCATCCTCCCAAGTTCTTGGGACTACAGGTGCCCACCTTAATGCCCAGCTATTTTTCTGTTATTGTTGTCGTTATTGTTTAGCAGGCCCAGGCCAGGTTCCAACCCACCAGCCCCTGTGTATGTGACCCATGCCCCAACCTCTGAGATAGGGGGTGCTGAGCCCCATAGTGATTTCTTCATCATCTTATGTTTCCTGGCATCTATTTTGAATACAAGTTTAACTTTCTCACATTAGAAACATGGCTTTGTCAGTGCTGCCACGGTTTCCAGTTCCATACCACGTCCAAGAGGTGGTCAGAGGCATCTCTCCCACCTGGCAGATTGGGCTAATTGCTTTCCCACTTCTTCCTTTAAGTGGACTATTCAGGCATTCGCTTCCAAACTTGAAGTGGCCTATTCTCTTATATATACTATAGTTGCCTCTCTCTCTCTCTTCTCTATTTCACTTTCACTCTCTCTCCCCTCTCTCTCCCTCTCCATCTCTGTTTTTCTCTTCCTCTTTCTTCCTGTCTCTTCCTCCATCTCAGATCTTTCTCTCCTTCTCTCCCTGCCTGATTCTTCATTCTTGGCTGCCATGACCCAAGGAGAAAATGTCAATGAAACATTTCGTCTTTTCATCTACATCATTACCACACATTTGAAATGTAACTTCTAGCAAATAATGAGGAGATCTGGAGATAAATTTTTGTCTTAGTATTACAGAATTCAATTCTTGTTTTTAATGTCTGGTAGAAGAAAACTTTTTTAAAAATGTGATTTTGATCCTCAAAGTAAGTTGTCCAGTAAAATTAAAGCAAGATATTCAAACCAAATATTTATATATAATACATAAACATAAAATATGTTATTTCCTAGAGCATATAGAAAGTGTGGGGGAGAACAGCCCTCCTGCTTCATTGTGCTTTCTTTGCCTAGGGAAATAAAAGTTTGAACTTAAATTCTATTGTGACTGTGTAAGTGAAGGTGGGGCTTACACGTGAAGAACTAGGGGCTGCCTTGGGCTGTGTTTTCATGGGTAGGGCAGGGAGAAGACAAGGTCTAGCTCCCGAGACCAAGGGCATGGTCAGGAAGGCATAGTCTGGACCTGCAACAGACAAGAGTCACAGGGCATCTACTACTATGGAGAATTTTCCTGTGTGGAACCTCCTAGTCAAGGTTCAGACAACTAGGCATTGGGCCAACCAGTAGGCACAAGAAGTATCCTATAAATAGGATGCTATGAACACCCACTGTCCAGCTCTCTTCACTTTCTGTTAGGGCAGAGCTGTAGGCAGTCCAGTACTAGAAACTCAATTTAGCTTGAGGCTCTGAAACTAATACCATTAGCTGAAAAAGTTAGAACACACACACACACACAAAAGTTATTTTCTTCTTATCTAAGAATCTATAATATATATTCTAGAACAATAATAATTTAATTCCATGGGTGGAAGAACAGTTTGTAGGCTCATTATTGATCCTTTTATAAAGTCAAAGCAAATGGATGCCCTGCTATTAAACTGTTCTTCTCGTAGACTACTACTCCAAGATTCTGATGTGTACCTGTATCTATACCAGGCCTTTGTTATATACCTTTATATAACAAAGATGTTAATGTCAAATCGTAAAGCATGCCAGGTACTCTCTGAGATTTGAGGACATAGTGGGATCAAGAGAGGCCTAGAGACTGTCACAGAGTTTGCATCTTAATTATCTATATGAGAATCAATACAAAACACATTTTCTTTAAAACACATTTTCTTTAAAAAATAAAAGGACAAACTAGGGAAAAAATAATAAATATAAATAAATAAATCCCCCATAATAAATAATAAATAAATAACCTCCCCCCATTTTCTACATGCTCTAGGAAATAACGTATTTTATGTTTATATATGATATATGCATATTTGGTTTAAATATCTTGCTTTGATTTTACTAAATAACTTAATCAAACAGAATCAAAATCACATTTCTAACAATGTTTTCTGTCTACCAGACATTAAAAACAAGAAGTGGATTTCATAAATTTAAAACAGAAATTTATCTCCAGATCTCTGTATTATTTGCTAGAAGTCACACTTTGAATTTGTGGTAATGATGCAGATGAAAAGAAGAAAATGTCTCATTGAAAGTCTTGGGAGAACAGAGCACTGAGAATAAACACAGGCGACAGTTTAGCAGCCTAGAGAAACTCCCAAGTTAGGATCAGAAAAGCCTGGGTTTACTTTCCACTATGTTTGACGAGTGTCCTTGGGAAAGATGCTTTGCTCAAATCAGCTTCAGGTTTTTGTTTTTTTTTTTTTTTTGATGTGTCATCGTGTTTTTATTTGCTATTTCATGTTTTTCTCTCTTTTTTTTTTCCCAATCACTCTCCCTCCACCCATCCGCCCTTCTCCCCTCCCCTCCCCCACCCCCATTGCCAGGTCATGGAAGAAGCCCAAGTGCCCATCAATCCATGAATGGATCAATAAACTGTGGTATATGTACACTATGGAATACTATCAGCCTGAGTTTTGACAGGGGCGTGTGGGCAATACTGGGTGCTAAAAGGCTGCAACATGATCCCTGGTGGTCATTATAACCATGGCAAGCCTGCAAGTGATTTAATGATGGTAATATATTTTCACATTCACACTTCTTTCTTTCTTAGTTTCAAAAAAAGAAGAAAACATTCTGTTAAATAATTTTATGGCATTTTCTCACAAAGTCATTCCTTTGTTGCTTGTCTTTCTAACTCGATTTATGTCAAATCTGTTCAATTTCTCTTGTCTTACCCACGGTTTGCATCAATTTGCACTTCAAGCTTGAAATGTCCCAGCTCAGCTCTCACTTTCGCTCATGAATCCTCTTCACTTCACTCCATTTGTGTGGTCTGGCCTTGGTGCCCAATCCTCTTCACTTCACTCCATTTGTGTGGTCTGGCCTTGGTGCCCACTGATCACACACCTGAACCCTGTCTCGTGGGTTTCACGGCACAACCCCTCACCACTCCCTGTCAAGTGCACCCAATGCCTGGCTCAGTGTCACCCAGCCACACTCCCACCTTCTGCCAGGTCAGGGTCAGCTTCTTCCTCTGCAGCTTTCATCATTCCTGTAACCCTGAGCAAAATTCACAGTTCCATCCTGCCGGAGCCTGGCATTGACACTCTGGCCTCAGCATACTTCATGGGCAAAAGCTTCAGCTGTACCATCCACAAAAAACGTTTCTACTCCTTGCCAGCAGGATGCACGAACTTTTCTTCTTCCCAGAAAGCCCTTTCCTCCTTCACCGGCTTGGCGAATGGTGTGCACTCCCCAACACTTCGCTCAAACATGACTTCCTCCTGGGAGTGTTTACAACTTCACCCTTCCCTGGAGATGATTCTGGCCCAAGATCCCATGCCAGCCATTGTCTGTGAGACCTGGTGGGTTCTTGACCTTGTAGCGGGCACTTTCATAAGGGGAAGGGGCCTTATTGTAGTTCCATGTCATTTATTCTTTATGTCTCTAGCACATCTAGATGGGGGTGTGTGTTTATTGAGAAAATATTTACATATAATATATAAAAATACATATATAGCACGTTATTCATCAGTTTCACATGTTGCATTTTGTAGTCATGTTTGTGGGTGGGCGGATGGGTGGGACCATTAAGGACAGCAAACTTTGTTTTGAAATTTCATACACAGACAGAATTCTGATGACAAAATCTTGCTTATGTATTAAGAGGCGAATGCCTTGTGTTTGCACTGACTTGGAAGTAGGCAGAATGAGCTGCTTTCTGACGAGGCACAGCATAGTCACTTGGGAGAGCTCTGCCCGCAGAGGAGACGGGCAGAGAGCAGGAAGGCATGGGCATGGTGGGCGCATCTCGTTCCTACAGAAAACTTTGGAAACCACCTCTCTGGCTGAGGATTTTGTTTTGTTTTATTTTCCTCTGATGAGTAGAGAGGAACAATTTATCTTCCTCCAGATAACCAAGTGGTAGAGCAATCAGGATTTAGTTTTGTGGTAATTACAGCTGAGTCACAGCAGTGACAGGAAACATTTGTGGATATTTTCATTTACTCTTCTGGGAGCATAACATTTCACAGAGTGATGTGATAGATTGCATTTGTGCCCAATTTAGAAAACAGAACTATTTGTTTTTCCATTGAATGTTTTCCTGGCTCATCAAATAAAAGCTAAATAATACATTCACTTATTTGTCAACAGCCTTTGTGAATATAATCTGCATTTTTCTATACCTCATCATGAAGTGATTAATTAGAGAATTACAAGGGACGACTTTCCACTCTTCTATTGCTTACTAGATCTTCAACAGCCTGGTACTTCACGTCACTAACATCTTAAGTATTCTTGTCATAAAATACTTGAAGGCAATTAAAATAACAGTACAAATATACAAAGTAATATTCATCAACATACTATTTCTGAACATCAAAACTTAAAACAAAACAAAACATTTCTTTCTTTACTGATTTATATGCATATGTATATGTGTGTGGTTTCATATTTCTCATGGTCAGAATTTAGAAGATTTTTCTTTCCCAAGGGAACTCTGGTCATTTCTGATAAACTCTCTGTAATGATCACTAATCCCATAATAAGTGATAGCTATTTTCTGGACACTCTACCTTTACTATTTTATTTATTATTTTAGTGGAAATTAAATTAAAATGTGGTTTGGCCAATCTTTGTGCTATTCCCAGGAAGCACATAGGAGACACTGAAAAAAAAATAAAAATTAGGACTCTCAAGAATACATCGTTTCTTATGAAAGGTTGGCAAATAACTAAAATGTCTACTATAAGTATGCAGGGATAAGGGCTATATAAAAATGTGCTTCAGAAGCAAAGAAAATGTTGTATCTCATGACAAAATTAGTAATGGGATTAAGTGGTCAAGGAAAACTACAGGACAAAGAGAATGGCTGAGCTAATAATTAAAAGGTCAGTGGTCCCAATGACTCCGTAGATGAAGGAGTTAAAAAGAAAATAAGTGTAAACAGAGAGAGGCACGAGAGACCATGTTACAGGTCAAGAACTGAACTATAACATATGAAAAGAAGAGGAGAGCGGGGAAATCATCTAGGGCTATGAGGAAACATCACAGGGAAGCACACCTGTCACAGCTGGAACTCCAGGATGTCCGCCAAAAAACAAGACCATGTATAATAAATAAAGACTTGTATTTTATAAAAATCATTTTATTATAGTGTAAAACAAATTTTGAAAACATGTCAAAGTTTGGTGTCAGACTGGTTATAAAATTTATGTAAGAATATAGGACAATTATGAATTTAGGCATTGGCAGTGGAAAAGTCTTTATAGAAAGTAAAAGTATTATAAAATGTAGTTAATGACACTTATTTGTTCATTTTACTTTGCCAGGCATGAGTCTATTTGCTTTATGAACAATTACTCCCGTGTTCCTTAGAATAACCATATCATTATTGCTCTAATCCCACCTGCAGCTGAGAAGGCGCAGGAGAGGTGAGGCCATTCCCCGGGGCCACAAGCCTGTGAATGCACAGTCAGGAAAAACAGAACCCGGCTGTTTATGTTTCATCTTGTTTTCAAGTGGAAGTATACCAAAGAGAAGAGAAGGAAGATCGTGGACTAGACTTGCAGTATTTGATTAAACAAATAGTTTCCAGCTGGTTGTTATTGACTGTGATAGAGTCCAAGAAATAAACTCAATTTGGAATAAATTTCAGACCTACATAAGCGTCCATGATGGCACTAGAATATCTTCAAGTGAGATGATCAGAAATGCGGAAGAAAATTTGATGAAAGTGGTTTCACATGGATACACATGTTTGACAGTGCAATATTAAAAAGAAACAGTAATATTTGAGGAAAAAGTGCCTGTTGCCGTGGGTGCTTCCAGTCAGCCGCAGTGATCTGGACTGAACTTGCCCGGTAGCTGTTACAAAACAGAACACTAGACCTGATAATGGAAACAGCACATTGCAGAATGAAGAACTGTGATCCCTGAGAGAGGAGAGACACACAAGATGTGCTCTGTTATTCAAATGATTTTCCTAGAACCACTACCAAGTTCCTGGAGGAGAGGCTGAGCAGAGCATGGGGTAATCATGATCTAAGGAGATGGAGACGCCTGTCCTGAAGTTTGCAGGCAGAGTATCAGAGGAAGCTACGTAGAGAACGTCTCTGACAATCAGCCTCGGGTTCTTCTTGTCTATGTGGCTAAAAGCTACCAATGTGTAAAGTGAAACTCCAAAGCCTAGCAGAAATAAATGGGAGAGTTTTAAGCTGAATTTTTTTCAAAATTTCACCCAAGAAGACATTCAAATCTCACCAGACAGAGAAGAATATACTTGGTTAAATATTTGTATTTAGAAAAAAAGGAAGAAAGGTTTTATCTTAATAGTAGGGCAAAACAAGCCTTAGCGTAAATGCTAACACAAAATGGCCAAGGTAATTAGCAAGTAAACCAACCACCTGCCAGAACAAACTTCAATACTCATTAAGAAAAATACTTTAAAATGCACATTGTTCAAAGTATTTGAAATCCAATCAAAACTTTCTATACCTTGCAAAGAAGTTTCAAAATGTGACCCACAATTAGGACAAAATTAATCCTTACCAATAGGCTCAAAAATGAAAGAAGTGAGATAAGGATTTCAGAATAATTATTTTAAATGCATGGTAATGAGCTATAAAAATGGAATTTATAGATAATAAAAAAACTACTGAGTGTGATTAACAGAAAACCAGAAAGTACAAGAGAAGATCAGTATTTTTGAGGACAGATCAATGAAAAATACCCAAGTTGAAGCAATGAGAGAAAAAAGATTGGAAATAAGAAAGAGAACTATAATAATTTATAGAAATATGTCAAGAGATTCCACATCACTAACAACTTGTTAGCAAGTTGTACAAAATAACTATATTGTGACCAACTGGAGTTTACCCCAGGAATGATACGGGTTGGATATTCAGAAATCAGTCAGTGAAATTTATTAGGTTGATAAACACAAGAAACAAAATCAGATGATCATCTCAATAGAGTCAAATAAGGGTTCCTGGAAGTTTAATGCTCGTATATAATAAAAATCTTAGCATGCCTAGGAATATAAAGAAATTCACCCAGTTACGATAAGAACATACCAAACATCTACAGATGTCATCATACAGAATTACAAGCACCTGTGTGCTCTTCCACAACCCAGGAGACAAGGCTCGGGCCCAGCACTCACCTCTACCCAGCCGTGCTCTGGAGGGACCAGCACCTCCGAGGGGACAAAAGAAGAAGTATCAGCACACTGGCTGGAAAGGAACAAGTAAAAATGGCTTCTGGGCAAATGACATAGTTTCATATATAAAAATACCTAACTGTCCACAAAGAAGCTGCTAGAAATTTTGTGCAAATTTGTTAAGAACACAGAATTCTAGAGTTCTCATTTTCAAGGATGCCTTTGGCCTCTATAAATCATAAGCAGTCTATGGTGGTGATAATATGCTGTTTTATTAAAAGGCTATTGCAGAGTGCCTCAAAAGATCATTCTTGAAAGATTACAATCTCTGATATATATGTGTAATTTCCTCCTTAACTCTGTAGTCCCAGGATTCCTAAAATACTTGGACCAGCGCTTGCCATTTTGAGCAGTCAGCCCCCGTCATTGCCACCACATGGCCCAATCCACAGCACCATCTTCTCCGCCTCAAACTGTGAGATCGGGCTTCTTTCCTTCCTTTTTTCTCCCTTGACACACCTGGGAGAAATGCTTCACTGTGCCCAGGCAGCCTCTGGCATGGGGGTGTTAGGACCTGGAATGAAAATATTTTCTGCATATGGGATAAATGTTTCTTTAAAATGTCTGTCTTAAAATATATATATATATATATACATATACATATATATATATATACATACATATATATATATATATATATATATAGTCATGAGTTCTTGAATATTTATTTACTTGTTTCCAGGAATAACCCAAATTGCTGGTGGTGGAGGTGAAGGAAGCTGGCCGCAGCAGGGTCCACCAACTTCCTTCAGGATGGCTAATGCTGTGCTCAGATTTGGGACACCTCCCACCCCCAGCTGCCTCCTTCAGGCTGTGACAAGGGCCTCCTCCAGGGCTGTTTTATGTCTCTGTGACTGACTGGCTGTCCCACTACTGCCAGTATCTGTCCCACAGCCAAGCCCATTGCTCACACCCTCCCTCTCTCTCTCTGAGACATGTGCGTCCTCTCTGACACACTCACAGGCCCTGGAAAATAATGAGATGCACATCATCCTTGCATTCTGGGTAACTTTTATTTCTTCTGCTTGTAACTTCTCAATCCTTATTCTCGAAAAGCCCATCCCCAGCAAACGCTGCCTGTCATTAGTGATTAGTTAGATGCACCCCTCTCTCTCTTCTTTCTGTCATTATTAAGCAAACTAAGAATGATTCAGATGCACATCAAAAAAATGCAAAACCCAAAACGAACAAAAAAAGTACATCCAAAAGTAAATTTTATATTTACTTTTTTATTTTATGTATAAAAGTGTAAAGTATTCTTAATTTATCTGTCAATTATATTGTAAAGCAATTTTTTTTTTTTTGAGACAGAGTCTCACTATGTCACCCTGGGTATAGTGCCGTGGTGTCACAGATCATAGCAACCTCAAACTCTTGGGATTAAGCAATTCTCCTGCCTCAGACTCCCAAGTAGCTGGGACTACAGGTGCCCACCACAACACCCACTGTTTTTGCTATTGTTACTGTAGTTATCATTGTTGGTTAGCTGGCCTGGGCCAGGCTCTAACCCACTGCCTCAGTGCATGTGGCTGGTGCAGTAACCACCGGGCTACAGGTGCAGAGCCATGTAAAGCAAATTTGAATATATGAATATCAAAACAGAGAAATTCATGAGTTTATGACTGAGAAATCCTCAGACACCACCTTAGTAAATTGATCGTTTGACCTCCCACTAGTCCAATGGTGGACTGAAGAGGGCGCCTCATGTGAGCAGCAGACCTACCAATGTCAAGATTCTAATTATGAGAAAACAATCTCTTCAGATTGAGAGTTAATACTAGGCTTAAAGTTTTAAAATATCCTATTTTTAATTTTAAACTACTGAGGAACTAATAATTGTGATGTGTGTCCCTTGATTGCATCCTGAAATGAAATAAAAAGTTGAAAATACAAAGAAACAACCAAAACAGCTACAGAGGACACCAATACAATAATGGGAGTAGAACTGAATGTTAGATAACAGCTGGATCAGGGTTAGATTCCCTGAATGTTTTAGTATTTGTGTTTCTGTAGAGGAAGGTTCTATTTCTTCAGAGATACACACGAGAGAATTTTGGATGAGACAATAGACTGAAGTTAGATCAGTTTGGCAAAATGTTAACTATGGAAGAATTTTGTTGAAAAGTTTACATGTTGTGTTTAATGGTATTACTCTTTCAACTTTACTGTAGATTTATATATTTTTGAATAATAATTTGGAAAAATAATATTCTTAAAAATGAAAATAACACAAAATGCAAGTTCATTATACCAAGATCAATTTCATTTCTTTATATAAGCAAGATATTTTTGGAAAATGAAAATAAAATAAAAAATACTACAAAAGCAGGAAAAGATTAAATATTGATAAAGATGTAATATATAGGTAATTTTTTTACTGAAAGAAAAAAAATGTTTTCCATAGATTAGAAGGAAAAATATTGTCTTTTTCCTCAGATAAAATGATCACATGCATGAAACATCTCACAGATTCCTCAAAGTAACGACTGGGATGAAAAACTGAATTTCTCAAAGGTGAAAAATACAAGATGAATAGAAATAGTCAACATCCTTTAAAAGGTGTTGAAGTTTATTCTGGCAGGCAATTGATTCATTGAACAATTGGGAATTGCACTTCAAAACATTTTCATTTAAGGTCAATAGGCAGAGCACAGGGAAATTTTAGGGCAGTGCAAACTATTTTGTGGGATACTACGGAGGGGAATAAACATTATACACTTGCCCCGTCCAGTCAGCCGCAGGATATAGGTGATAATGATGTGGCAATGTGCGTGGGCCTGGATAATGGGGAAGGTGGTGTGGACAGGGGTATGTGAACAATCTCTGTAATTTCTGTTTTATTTTGCTGTGAATCTACATGTGCTCATGAAAAATAAAATTTCTTAATTAAAAATAAAATAATAAATTACCATTTATGATAGCATGAAAATGGCTATCTTAATAATTAGGCATAAATTTATGCACTAGAACCAAGAACAGGACACACCTGACTATAAAACCTTGCTGAGGAAAATTAAAGAAGCCCTAAACACGTGCAAGAACTGCAATTTCCATGAGCAGCGCAAAAGCAGGATATAGTGAGAAGTGTGTCTGTGTTTGCAGTTGTTCCCCAGCCTCTGCTCTGCGTTCTGAGATGGAGCTCCTGAAGGCTTCGCAGTAGAGGGCTTAGAAGAACCTCTTTTTCTGTATTTGGTCCTTGACCCCAGTTCCTGACACAGAGCTCCTAAGACCCTTGTAATTTGGGGAGCCAGGGAAATACTTTCTGGTTCTAATAAGATGACTGGTGGTGGGCTGGCCATTACCCTCAGGATGGAGAATGGTGGCCAGGGGAAGTACCTAGTGAGATTAGCAGGCTGCAACTTTGAGTCTAAACCTCTGTTCTTCTGGAGTGAGAAGACCTGAAGGTAGAAATGATCACCAACATCAGGGATGGCGTCAGCCGTGACTGGATAGTGAAGGCTCCAAGAACCCCCCAATGGTTGGGTTCAGAGAACCTCCGGACTGTGCACAGGTAGGTGCTGGGAAGGTGGATGCCCAGAGAGGGCCTGGGTGCTCCACCCCTCCCACATGCTTTTCAGTGTGCCCTTCTTCATCTGTATCCTTGGCAATAGCCTTTATAATGAACGGGTAAATGTAAGTTAAATGTCCCCTGACTTCTGAGGGCTCCTACAGCAAATTAATTGAACCTGATGAGGCAGTTGTGCGAAGCCCTGATTTATAGTAGTTGGTCAGAAGTGCAAGTCCCACCTGGGATTTGTGACTGTCATCTGAAGCGGGGGCAGCCTATGGGCCTGAGCCCTTAACCTGTGGGATCAGACACTGTCTCTATGTCAACAGTGTCAGAAGGAGTTGAATTACAGAACCCCTGCTGGGGTCCACCCAGGAATGACTTAGTATCTGAGGGCAAAACCCCACACATCTGGTGTCAGAAGTGTTTTGCAAGTGATGAAAATGGTGCTTGGCATGAAGGAATAGGAAAAACACTTTGTTTCTTTCCCCTATCTCATATGAATGGGAGGACACAATAATTTAAGATGTCATTCTTAAATTTATTTTCAGTATTAGTGTAATCCAAATAAAAATTTCATCACACTATTTTTTAGCAATTGACAAACAATATAAAAATATTTATAAATGCAGGCAAGCAACATAACCAAAACAATGTTGGGAAGGAAAAATGCTATGATTTAAAACATTATGCAGCTACAATAATCCAGACTGTAGAGGATAGCCAGAGGATAGATACTGGCAGAGGACAGCCAGATAGATCAGTGGGCTACCTAGAAAAAAATTCACACATATATGGACAATTAAATTTTGGCAAAGCTACCAAATTTATCTAACAGGAAAAGCTAGTCTTTTTAACAAATTGGTTTAGAACAACCACATATCCATAAGAAAAAAATAAACCTCAATATTTACCTCTCATCACATATAAAATTAACTAGGACTTAATGAAAACCTGAACTAAAAATCTTTAAGTAAAAAATTCTACAAGAAAATGTGGGATAACAGATTTGTCTTTGGAATAACCAAATTTTTCCTTATACAGGCTATAATATACAGCAACAATTTTAAAAAATGACAAATCGTACTTTATAAAACTAAAGCATACATACTCTCCAAATGTCCATTTGCACACATGGATAACACTACACTCATGATTTTGAAATTTTAGATGAAGTGGTTGATTTCATTTTAATACAATTAATCCACCAAAAGCTGAAAACTATAGAAACTGTAAAGCAAATTTGGCTAATTAACGTCGAAGATTTTAAATTAAAAGTGGACAACACACAAGGATTCTGAGGAAACTCTTCAAGGGGCTGTAAAATCTTCAGGTTATAAGCAAAATGCTCTGTATTATTAAAAAAGTTGGAAAACTTCCTAATTCATTAAGAAATACTAGAATAACCTTGACGCTGAAAACTGACAGAATGAACAATGAAAGTCCAGATAGATCTTACCGCAGAGTACAGTTGCCAGAATTTTAATTTAATTCTAACAAATCAAATTCAGCTGTACATTAAAATTATGATAAAGCACAATTCACTCAAAGAGCGAAAGTCGATTCGGTGTTTAAATCATTCACAATTTACAGTTGCACCTTTCAGCACTTTCTTAAATTCTTGCAGTTACACCATCGTATTTGCATTGATGAGGCAACGCATTGAGGGAATTCCCCTTCGGCCTTCCTCTCCCTTGTGCGTGGCTGCAACTCACATCGTACACTTTTCTGCTCCAGGTAAACATTACCCTACAATCTCTGTGGCAGTTTCACCATTTCCAGAGCGCCTCTGATTAGAGAAATAGCAGTGGTTCCCTCAGGTAAACTCACGAACACCCTGTATGATTACATCACTCCCTATTTGTTCTGTAAAAACGATAATGGTTTCGCTGTTTTATCCACATCCACTCCTCAGGCTCCTGGAGGAGCACAGGTCAGGGATCATGGTATTGATGTTCAGCGTATTTCAGTTATTTCCCAAACAGTCCCGTAATGTTCCTTCAGATTACAATCTATTTGGCCCTGAAACTGTTTTTAATAGGTTGTATATTATATTGTTAAAATGTTTCTTTTAAAAATGCTAATGCAAACGTAGCAAAAGGTGCAAGCACCCAGTTTATGAAATCAGGTGCCAGCACCCAGTTTATGACATATTGCAAACAGTGGCAGTCCTGCAGGTATCTCTGAGCTAATTCTCCGTCTTCTCAGTTCCCCATCAAAGACTCAGTAATTCACTTTAGAGTACATTTTTATCTGATCACTCTATCAAATTCATTACAATGATACGACGGTATTATTTCGCGTGTTTCTAAATTTATATAAAATCTATGACAGTGCACGTTTCCTTTTGCAATTTGCTTTGTTCTGCTCCACAGCGCTTTGTGTGTGTGTGTGTGTGTGTGTGTGTGTGTGTGTGTGTGTGTGTTGATCCTATTGCTTTCCTAATTCATTTTCACGATGCATAGTTCTTCATCATATAAGCACTTTAAATACTGATCTGCCTGTCCACAGT
>CAUYTI010110767.1:0-22930 GCA_963575145.1 Galago senegalensis
TTTTTTTTTTTTATTGAATGATAGCTATGTACATTAATGCACTTCTGGGGTACAGTGTGGGGTTTTCACATGCAATCTGAAATACTTCCATCAAACTGGTCAACACAGCCTTCATGTCATTTTCTCAGTTATTGCTTTAAAATGTTCACATTCTACTCTTAGAAAAATTCACCTGTACCCCTATAAGACAAACCTCAGAAGTGATCCCTCCAAACCCCCTCCCTCCTCCCATTCCCTGCCCGGCTATTTTTTTTGGTTGCGGCCGTCATTGTTGCTTGGTGGGCCCGGGCTGGATTCAAACCCACCACCTTAGGTGTATGTGGCTGGCGCCTTAGCCAGTTGAGCTACAGGCGTTGAGCTCGCACTCATGTTTTGAACTTTAAATATAGAATGGCTCACAATATCTGAAACTTTACCATTTCTCTCTCTCTCTCTCTCTCTTTTTTTTCTTATCAAAAACCTTTTAGAAAATAATAACTCCTTCAGAGTATCAGGCTCATTTTTTACTAATAAGGGGCTGAGTGATTATCACTGAACGTCCAGTAATGACCTTAAAAATCGCAACCCCTCTTTTCAGGGAATGGTAAGGTGAGTTAAAGTGAATCACAAACGTTGCCTTCTCATATTCTTTCCTCAGTTTGTGTAATATAGCGGGGTGTCCTGTGTTCACAAGAAATCACAAGAGGAGGCCTGGAGTGTCCTTAAGTATATCCCCTGCCACCCTCCCCCCTGCTTTTTAGTGCTGAGTGTCAGACTGCAGACCACGAATTTATTTATTTGTGTACATTTCATAGTGTTTGCTTCTGCACCCCAGGTCTGCCTTAGCTGCTTATTTCTAGGATCTGGGTCAAATTGTAGGTCTGGAAAAATGCCAGCTAGCCCTTTACAGCTAGCCCTTTACACAGGTGAAGCAAAGGCCAGATTAACAAAGAATGCCAGGTAAGTGTGCATACTCCTTACAGCAGTCACGTTTGTGTTTACGTTGTAAACCAGTTAGAATATTACCTCTCTCCCTTCCTCTGCCCATCCTCCTCCTCACCTTCCTGCAGCTTATAGGAATTGATATTCAGAGCATCTATTCCAGTTAGACATCGCAAAAGACCTTTGGATTCAGCTACTTTCCTTTTCAAATTTCATTCTCAGGAGAATAGAGTTAATGACAGCAGATCAGCACGGTAGATATTTTAGAAAAGTTCTTAGGCTCATGACCCAGTTCTGCTGCTGCTCAGATTTCTGAATCCTACTTGGAGTTCAGCCAAAACTCCCTCAAAGCCACCTTCCACTTATCCATGGTGATTTCAGGGCCCCAGGGCACTGGTTTATCTCAGTAAGGCAAGTACCTCACTGATAAGTACACTCTGAAAATGGAAACACAAAGGTGCTGTCTAGCCTTATTTAAAAAGACTTAATGCCTCTTTGTTCCTTGCGCCACATGTTCTTGGTGTAAAAACATAGAATATCAGTTTTCCAATTTTCACTCAGAGTTATTTACTGTAATTTAGACATTAGTGATTGAAAATCTTGTAAAGCTTTCCCCTCAATTATGTGAAGATTTTATGTTATCATAAAACTCCTAATAGAGACATTTGAGCCAAGTGGACTTTTGACCATCTGTGAACCTACTCTCAGTTGACGCCTTATGGTTTCTGTATACTTGGGTGCTGTTTTTATTGTGCAGATTGAAAAGCAGTTGCTGACTTTAGTGCTGAAGTTGTGTGCTCTTGGTAAGTGCTGAGTCCTTTTCATAATTCACGGGGTGCACACTCAAGTCTCAGTGGAAATCTCAAAGTACTAGGAGTAAAAGGAAGACAGAGGCCTGGCTGGCAAGCAGAGTATCTGGACAAGCTCAACCAGGCCATAGGAGGTGTGGACTAGAAAGTGTTCAACTCAAGGGAAGAAACTGAAAGTACAAAAAAGGGAGAGAGTTATAGGTACAAGTTTAAATGAGGTGAAGGGCTCCAGGGGGTTCAATTTACAGCAGAATAGGAAGTTGGTTATGGAATTAGAAGAGAAAAGGAAAAGGCAGGGTTAGGTGATTTGTGAGATTTCAGATGGAAGCTGGGAGCTGTCAGGTGGCATCTATTGTTTTGGTGAAGAAAATGCAAATGAAGAGGGGAAACGTTCAGTACCGGATTTGTGAATATAAGTCCCTTACCAATGGGTTGGCTCCCCTCTTGGCCAAGAAGAAAAAACTCTAAGGTCTCTGCGGTGAAGGGAAGGGAGATCAGACAAGCCTTGTTACACTCTCTCTCTTTTGGAGTTGAGACTGATGACACATAGGGCCTACAGTCACGCAAGGCGAAGGTGAAATCAGGTCTGCCGCTCATCAGTTTGCTTCACCTATCACTTTCGTTAGTATATTGTGGCTTGCTCTCTGATTAGAAGACTTCCTTATCTAAACATAACACATTCCCTTCTACTGATCCCAAGCTTGTAGACAAAGATTATTTCTCTAACCATTTACTAATCAAAGAATCTTTGAACTCACCTATAACCTGTTAGCCCTGTTTCAAAATATCCCGCTTTGAGGGTGCTGAACTAATGCATACTTTCCATATACTGGTTCATGATTTTACCTCCAATTCCTGTCTCTCTAACAGGGGTCCTCAAACTTTATAAACGGGGGCCAGTTCACTGTCCCTCAGACAGTTGGAGGGACAGACTGCAGGCCCGGGGATGAGTTGGCTGCTAAGCAGGACAGGCAGCAGCGACAAAAACACCCAGTGGGCTGGATAAATGTCCTCAGCGGGCTGGCTGTGGCCCTTGGGCTGTAGTTTGATGACGCTTGCAAAATGTATAAAACCAAACTGTAGCCTGGCTGCCTTGGGACCACTTTCTCAGGACCTCCTGAGATTGCATAGCTTTGGACCATGGTTAATCATATTCAGCTCAGAATAAACCTCTTTAAATTATTTTACAGTTTTTTTTCTATTAATGTGAATAATATGGTAGAAAGTCAATATAAGATGAATGAAAAGATCTTTGTGCAGAAGGAGGGACCAAGTTCAGCCATTCATACCCTGGGGTCTATCAACATTGTGCCCCGATATCTGCTATAGGAACACAGCCCGTGTCCTCTCGAGTGTTAATTTTACTTGAATTTTGAGTGAGAATTTCAATTGCTTAACTAAGTAGTCTTAAAATTATTTTACTATAGGAAGGGATGAGCGGGAGCAGAGGAAACAGAAGGCAGTTTTTCCCTGGGGTTGGCAGCAGCCATAGACCACAGAGGTGGGGGCTCGAAGGGGCTTGCTCACAGTCCCTCTGACTTCGATGTATGTGTCTCTGTTTTAGAGTTTGGGAGGTGCTCAGGGTGGTGAGCAATTCGCCTAAGTTACATAGCTCCTCCGTTAAAGTGAGTGTGGTTGCAAAGACTCAAAAGGCTTCCAAGACTAGGAGGCCCCAGAAGGACTGCAGGTCTGGGCGAGGCAAGCCGGGTAAGCCGGAGGCAGAGCTGCATTGTGGGAAGTCCTTGGTGGAGGCACTGCTATTTATTGCTTGTGTGATGCTAAATCATGGCTTAGATTTATCAATATTCTGTGGGCCCCATTCAAAAACTTCAGAATGGTCTAAACCTCTCCCAGCTCTGTTGAGAATGGTTGTTCTGCCACCTCCCCCTTTCTCTTTCCTTCCTCTTTCCCAGAGCACGAGACCTCCGTGATGACACTGAGGTCTTTCATTGTGCGCAAATCACAAATCACACAGACTTCAAGAAACTGGAGTAAACGACACTGAATTAGTTCTAAGAAGCTCAGTTTTTTTTCTCCACATTATCTGGTTGGAAGAAAGAACAAACTCTAGCAAAGAGTTTCTGTTTCTCCCTAATAACACACACACACACAAACACACACACACACACCCCTCAGCCTCTCAGAGTGCTAGGATTGCAGGTGTGAGCCATCGCACCTGGCTTTTTCTTGAGGATTTTGAATTATGATTGCTGTTGTGAGTTTAATATGTATTTCTTGAGCACAAATTATATTTTCAATGTTCTGTTAAGAGTACCAAGAGACTTATCTGCAGCTCAGGGATCAACGTTTACTGCTACCTAATTTACTAATGAATCATCCCTGAGATGATTTGCTTTCTGATAGACAGACATTCTAAATTAGTAAGGTAGAATACAGGAGGGAGTTTGCAGTTGGCCCGGTTGGTCTAGTTTGGAACATGGCATTTCCAGAGAAGCAGGATCCAGGAGAATGTGGGTGTCAGATAGAAGACTTGGGGTTCTAGGTAGTGAGTTGAAATTATTGTGTGTGCTGTGGAAGGTCACAGTAGGATCCTCACAATTTTTTTTTAACTGCTTTAGGGAGCTCAGAGCTGCAGCTGGTATGCTCTAAAATGCATTCATGACCTTCATGCCAGGCAGATGGGAGCCGGCCAGGGCAGCTCCACCCTTAACTTGAATTCCTTTACTCTGTTCAACTTATCCACAGTAACAGCTGTAGGTTAAAAACAGACATTCTAGCTCTGTGTCTGCTAATACTAACCCTCCCCTTGTACTCTCCCCCCAGAGAGGCCCCTGTGTGTATGTATTCAATGGTTTTTGTCAAAAGGTGTCTTTATGCCATTAGCCTGGCAGGAAAAAGGGGGAGTGCTGATTAGACCTTGTCTTTAGTGAGCTCAGAAGACTTCTCTATTCAAAAATAAGAAGTAACCTTGGTGCTTTGTCTTGGAACCAATATTTGCAGATTCTTTCATTATATTTTGTCCAAACAGTAAACGCTGATCAGACAAATGTGACTGATTTTCAGATTAGACAAGTTAATTGTTAACCTAATACAGAATTGACTAACCTAACAAGTGTGCATCTGAATTGCTCTCAACCCATGTGAATCAGTTTTCTGATCTAAAGAACTTTTTGAGATCATAACTTTTTGCTAACGGCAACATGGGCCAGCTTTTAATGGAAAATACCTAAGTCATAAGTAAGGCCAAGATATGTGAGTGACTTGTGAACATATTTTGAAACCAAGTTGGTAAAAACTAGAAAATTATTGTCTTTTGTTTTCTTTTTATTTTATTTATGTATTTTTGAGACAAAGTCTCTATCACCCTGGGTAGAGGGCTATGGCATCATAGCTCATGGCAACTTTACCTTCTTGGGCTCAAGTGATCCTCTTGCTTCAGCCTCCTGAGTTACTGGGACTACAGGCACCTGCTACAATCCCGGCTAGCTTTTCTACTGTTAGTAGAGAGAGGGTCACACTCTTGCTCAGGCTGGTCTCAAACTCCTGAGCTCAAGCAATCCCTGCCTCAGCCTCTCAGAATGCTGGGATTATAAGCAGGAGCCACCACTCCCACCAATTATTGTCTTTCAAAAGTAGTAAGGCAGAAATGTTTGGAGGAACATAAACCTTGAGTTCATAAAGTACCATCTGACAGGCTTTTCAGGGGAATGGTAGCTGTGTGATTTAATCATTTAATCAATAACAACAACAATAGCAGCAACGGCAATACAACGCAGGGCCCTCTCTGAGCTTCCCATTAGAGACTCTCAGAGCAGGGCTGAGCGTGTTTTCACAGGTGGTTAGGAGATTGCATCAGAATGACTTCTTCCTTCATGGAGTCCAGGGGAAGGACACACACGTGCATGCCATCAGTGCTACCAAGGCCTAATGTTCTCTTTGGGAGAATGTGGCATGTGCTAAGCATTTGATGTGTTCAATGTTCCCAGCATCGGGCAAACTCTAAAAATCTACATACTTTATTTTTCAATCATTAACTAGAAAGAGTGGGGCGTAGGGAGTGAGGTAGAGTGAACGTAGCACTAGGAATAATATGCAGGCAATGCAGAGGGAAAATTGAAAATATTCCCTAACATTTGGGCAAATTCAAGTATGCTGAGGATAAGAAATTTAGAAACCACACGTACAGCATAGCTGGAAATTAGAAATCAGAGATTTCATTTCTTTAAGTGTGTTAAAACAGATATAAGTGGAACTTAACATTTATACTCATATTTATCAAGCCACGTAAAGGAGATCATGTTTTTATTAAAAAAAGAGAGGGAATTATCTTCACTAACTGAGGCGGTCTTACTGTGAGCAATTAGTGTTACCTTTCTTTGTCCCTACACTCTGTTCACTTTAAATTTGCCTGAGTAGAAATGCAATTTCAAAATGTGAATTCCCATGGCCCTGAATTCTCCCCACTCCTTTGGAGAGGCCCTAGTGGTAGACTGTTTTAGGGAAAGCCGCCCCTGATTGGGTGGCAGGGGCAATTGAAAGTCAGTTGGGGGTGGCACCTGTGGCTCCGTGAGTAGGGTGTCAGCCTCATATACTGAAGGTGGCAGGTTCAAACCTGGCCCCAGCCAAACCGCAACCAAAAAATAATAAATAATCTTTAAAAAAAAAAAAAAGGAAGTCAGCAGGGAGGGACATGTCACTCACCTCCTCAGTTCCACCCCTCACTGAGAGCTGCAGCCCTGGGACGAGTTGTTAAAAAGCACCAAGAACTGGGGCCGCAGGACACCCCTTAAATCCATTCCCCTTCAGCTCATGCCCCACTTTAAAGCAAAAAGCAGTGTATCCCTTGTCCTCACTGAGGAATTGACCTTTACTGCAACAATTTGTTCTAAATTTAGACTTTGCCAACTTTACACTGGAGACCAGAGATTGGGTTATAATAGCAACTATTTAACTTTTTTTTTTTGTTAATCTCTGGCATTCAAAAAAGAGAGGTCACTTCCCTTGAGCAATTTGCCATCTAAAAGAAAGATGAAAAACTGAAATGAGAAAGGATTTTAACATCTATACTCATTTTTAACCAAATGATATTTAATAAGGGTGATGATGACAAGAAAATGAGGGGGAGGAGGAGAAGGAGCTATGAACACGGCATTTTTGCTATGAGCCAGATACTATAAAAGGCTATTTTTCAATTTTTTTTTTTGTAGAAATGGGGTCATGCTGTTGCTCAGGCTGGTCTTGAACCCCAGCCCTGAAGCGGTACTTCCGCCTGTGGACAGGGGCTAGGCCTCTTCATGTTACCCTCATGAAGTTTGTCCTGTTGTTTTAGTTTACACGTGGAGAAAGTCCCACAGGTTAAGGGCAGCGGAGCGAGGGTCAAACTCAGGTCTAGGCACACTCAGCAACCACATGTCACTGTTCCTTCCTGTCATTCTTCTCAGGTTGAAGGAAAAGGGAAGGAAGTGTATTGTTGTAATAATTATAGGAAAAGGTATCTAGAAACAAGACGAGAAAAGAGCAAGTCTAGGTGTGAAAGGAGAAAGAACAGAAAAGAGGGGAAAGAGGAACCAGAGGAGGATGTGAGGGCAGAAAGGGAGAGTGAGGTGCCCGCACGAGCCCAGGGTGCTCTGGAACAGCAGGTCTAGCTTCCAGTCTTGGCCTCCCTCTTTCTGAGCGTCCTGTAACACATCATTCCATCTCTGGAGCTGGTTCGCTCATGGACAACTGTCAGCCTGAGTTTCCAATCCCACCTTTGTAGCAAGTTCCTTCACCTCCCTCCATAACGGGGGTTTCTCATTTGTAACATGGAGATAAAATCAGAACTCCCCTCACAGGGTCATTGTCAAAATTAAAAGGCTACAAGTACAATGCCCAGAACACACAGGGTGTGTGAGTACTTAATACAGAAAGATTCATGGTGTTACATGAAAAACGGGAATCTTGGGTGTTGTCTGTGGCTCATATGAGTAGGGCACCAGCCCCATATACTGCTGGTGGCGGGTTCAAACCCAGCCCCGGCTAAAAACTGCCAAAAAAGGAGGAATCTTTATGTTGGGCATCATTGCGATCAGATACTAAAGTATAGAACATAAAGGAAGGACCTACTATTCTCATTTCTACACTGAAGTTTAACCTACCTTCCTTCCTTCCTTCCTTCCTTCCTTCTTTCGTCCCTTCCTCCCTTCCTCCCTCCCTTCCTTTTTAAGAGACCTGTCTTTATTCAGTCCTTAAATCAATGTTTACATCCTTCTGAGTTGAAACTTTAAATATCTGGATTGACCGATGTTACTTCTAATCTCTGCACATAGTCTCAAAACCCTTGGCCTCGGTAAACCAGTTTGACTATTTAGCTTTAAAAGTTCAGCTCGATTGCTAGAACTAGCCCATTCTTACCACAAAGCAAACATCGAGGGAAAACAGATTGAAGATCTGCACTGACCCCTGCTAATCTGCTGCAAATTTACCTATGCCTCACATTGGGATCTTTGATTTCTATTCAGTATGTTGTGGAGGACAGAAGTCAGGCTGTGATGGAGGTGAAGTGGAAGGGGGGCAGGTGGGAAGAAGAGCCCCCAGCAGACCAAGCTAGAGAAGAGAGAAAGAAGACGACTGGAAGGGCTGTGAAGGGAACAGGAGGGCGGGATATGAGGACATGTATGCACAATGAAACCACAGTCTGCTCTGTTCAAATTTGACCTGAACAGTAATTTGATATACATTTCAAATAACCTTTTATTCACTAACTCAGTTCGCCAGTAAGACTTAAAAATATACGTGTTGGCAGGATGTGGCTTGCTTAAAAACTGAGCAAGAGCGAACTACAGATATTTCCAAACATCTGATGTTCAGTGGTTGTTGGAACAACATGCAAGGATGTTTAACCGAGTTATTATTTCTGTAATGGTGCCGGAGGGAGCATAAGAGTTGTTGGTGACGCTCGCTCAGGATTTTTGTACCATTTACTGGCAGTGCCTGCAGTGGGCTATCGTAATTGCTTAGCACGGCCATGGCTTCTCATTTGATTCAGGAAAGTTACAGGGAGTGAAAAGTATCAATAAAATTTAGTGTCACTATTCCGCTCCTTCCGTCTTTGATAGATGTTCTATCTTCTGTGTCTGGTGAAATGTGAAATCCTAGCACAACATCTGTATTCCAAAAATAAAAATCTGTTGTCTGGACTGTTGGGCTGAGGCAGAGAGTAGAAGAGGGGGGTGATAGGAGGCTCTGCTCCCCCGGGGCCAAGGGCGGTGTTTACATCACTGCAGGTCCCTGCTCACCTTTCCAGTGACAGTACCAAACTCACACTTCTCTGTAGAGGTCAGCGCTATGCCTGGACTATTATAACAAGATTTTTTTCCAGCTTGGCCTGACAAGATATTTCTTCTTATTAAAATGGAAAGTGTTTAGCTGACTGATAGATTAGCTTGCTACTCTCGGAATCTACTGACTGCAGAAGTATCTCAAAAATTTAAAATTGCAAACACAGTATATGTATAAGCCCATCTTGTCTTTTTAGGGACCTAATTCAACGAGTTTTTATTTTGGGATGAAGTAACTCTTTAGATATTTCAAAGTGCTTCTTTATATTCTATGTTCGCTTAAAAGTTATTTTATTCTTGAAGTAACTGCATTTCTGATGCCTTGGGATACTGAGAAGGAAATTCCAAGTGACATATCACTGTAGTACTGTTTCTAACCACAGGATGGCAGGAGAATAAAACTTATGACAGTATTTCACTAAACCTGGCTTTCTCTTTGAAAGCTCGCTTTACATTTTTTTTTTTTTTTTTTGAGGCAGGGATTGTTTAAAAGAAACAAAAAAATTGTGTGTGTGTGTATATATATGTTTATTTGTGAGTGATAAGTGTAATGCCAAATATTTGATTATTAAGAATATAATATATCCCAACCCAAATAATTTTCATAAGACTTTAATGCATTTCTGGACCAGATGGGTTCTCTTCCTAAAATTCTCAAAAATGGCCTACTGTGAATTATTTGCATGTCAGTTAATTAGTGGAGGTAATTAGTTCCTTAATTCCTCAGGTAAGGCAGAACAAACCTGTTAATTGATCCTACATTTTCATGCTTACCTAAGAAAGGGAGGATTTGCACTACTTCTGTTTCCAAAAGGTGCTTTGAAAAGGTGTTACTGAACTGATTTAAAATCAGAAAGCAAGATAGTCGGATTTCAAAAATAGGCATTTCAACTGAGCTTTCCAAAAAAAAGTTAAAAAAAAGTTCAAAGGTGGCACCTGTGGCTCAAAAGGGTAGGGCACCAGCCCCATATGCTGGTGGGGGTGGGTTCAAACCCGCCCTGGCCAAAAAACCATAAAATAAATAAATAAATGTACTTAAATTCAAATAGAAGTTGAGAACATTCTGGATTAAACTAGCATTATGGATGGAGGGATTTTTGTGACACTGTATTTTACATTGGGTTAGAGTTTTAGTTTTTTCCTTAATTTTTATACTAGCACTAATATTTTATGATTAAAATATTCTTTATTTTCAAGAATAAAGAAAACTCAGTTTAGAAAAAAGAACTGAATGAAATCGAAATGGCAGAGGGCGAAAACCTAAATTATCCAGATATCGTGACATTATAAGACTTTGTTTATGTCATCCAAGTTTTTTCAAATAATATTTTAAAGTTTTGTTTCTTAGTGGCTTCCATTACATAAATAAGCAAATGCCAGTTTTTAACTACTTAAATAATCTTGTTTTTTTCTCTGAAAGACACACACACACACACACACAAACACACACACGCTTACATGGTCCTAATTTCATTATTTTTAGGCTTTTAAGGAAGGAAAATTAAGATATATTGTCACATTTCTAATTCTTTTTCAAAATAGCCCTCCAAGCTACCAAACAGAGACAAAAGAAAATCACATTAATTTCATTTGAATAAATGAAACCTTACAAAAAGTAACATATCTTATAAGTTTACATATTTACATATTTTATAATTTCACCTTGGGTTTTACATTATATTAGTGTAAGTATTTATGTAGAATTAATATATGATTTTATAGTGTCATGTATATGATTATTTGGTATAATACACATGTGGGTGTTAGTAATTGTCCTATATGGTGACTCTGAAGTGTTCAGCTTATGTCTTTTCATAACACTGAAGATAAAAACGTATTCTTCACCTAGCTATTAATTACAAAAGCAGCAATTGTATCTAAGAGGATAAACTGACTTCTGGGAGAAAAAGAATATATCAATTTTAAGATATTACATTTTAAACACAAAGGTCTTCCTCATCATCAGTGCCTTTGATTTTGGAGTAAATTTTGTACTCTAACCTCAATCACATGACAGATGTTACATATGCTTTGCAATGACTCAAAAATATAAGAAACCTTTATATTTCCCAATTCTTTCTCTCTAGTTTTGAGTATTTTCTGTGGCTGTCCTCAGATACGGAAGTACTTATAAAAGAGAAGAAGGAGCGACTGTATCTCTACCTGTTTTATAGTCTCAGACACCCTGCCATTGTTTTTCTTCTCAGTATTGATAGATCTATCTGTGTGGTCTGTTTCCTTTAATGGAATTTTAAGCACCTTGATGCCCAGACCAAATCTATTTGGTTCACTATTATATTCCTAGTGCCTAGTATAGTACCTGGAACTTAATCAATGTCCCCCAAATATTTGTTGAATGGCTGCTTTTCTGACCAGTATTTTACTTCTCAGGCTGAGATACCATGGCCAGCGCCGTCTGCTCCTCCACCAACTCCATTCAAAACTCTCTCCCAGGCACACCCTTCCATTAGAAACTTAAGGCGGCTTAGCGGGCTTTTCAATAGAAAAATCCAAGAAACGGGTATTGTCTGGGAAATTGCTCATGCACACATCACTGCCAATCGCTTTGTCAATACCTGAGGTGACTAACCTGCTTAGGATTACTTTTCCTTGAGGAAAGAGAGAGGGATCTGGGGAAAGAAGGAGAAGCAGAAGCAGAGCCTCGAGTTTCTGTTTCCCTTCGCAGCAGACCTTTGGGGGCCTTGCTCCTTGTCCTCTTTCTCTTTTTCACATTCCACTCTTAATCCATCAGCAAACCCTGTGAGCCCCTCCCCAGTTACAGTCCAGTTGGGCCCACTGTCATGTCTCCCTCCACAATAATGTCCTAACTGGCCCCCTAGTTCTACCTTTGATCCTGTCACTCTATTCTCCATGCACCAGCCAGAAGGATGATTTAAAATCCTCACCCAGGTCATGTCATTTCTCTGCTCAGAAACTTCCACTGGCATTTCATTTCAGAGAAAAAGCCAAAGTCCTTACAGTTCCTGAGACTAGCTCTTTTATTTCTCCATCCTCATTCCTGCTACTCTCCCACCCAGGTCATATATTCCAGCCACACGGGCCTTCCTGTCCTCCCTGGAGCTTCAGAGCGTTTGTACTCCCCAGGCTTTCTGCCAGGAATACTCTCCCCCAAGACACTGGCATCCCCCTACCTCCTTCAGGTTTTTACCCAAACATTTCACTCTGGTAAGACAGACCTTCCCTGAACGCTCTATTTAAAATCACCACCCTCCCTACTCCAACAGTCCCTGCCTTCCTCCCCTGCTTACTTTTCTCTCCAAGAATGTATGACCACCGGATGCTTATTGGTTTGTTTACTGTCTACTTTGGAATCTCAACAAGTGAGCCCACCTGCCAACCAGCACTCGAGGCACTTCCTGGGGTCTCCACGAGGTAGAGATTTTGTTTGCTTTATTCACTGCTGCATCTCCACCATCTAGGAGCACACCTGGCATATTTCAGGTGCTCACTAAACTCTGTCAAATGAATGAATTATATACTGAAGGACGTATTCACAAGTCTGTTGGTAAAGCTTCTTACATCATCGATTCCACAGCAACCTTGGATGGAAGATTTTAATATCCGCTGTGGTCAATATTTTAAGGTCAGAAAGAAGATGTTTACTGCATAAACTTTACCCTTCCTTTTGAAGCAGGCAGGCACATTTCAACGGAATATCAAGGGCAAGGTGCTGGGTGGAAGAGGAGGGAGCACGTGGGTCGTTACAGAGCCCTACTCCCAGAGCTCTGGGGTGGGCGGCCTGCAGCTCAGGAGGCTGGAAATTTGCCAGGATTCCGGAGGGGAGACTGGGGAATAATGTGCATTCCACCAACAATAAGTTACAATTTAAGACAGAAGGAGCGTACACCTGGCAAATAAGGAGAATACTGCTTTTCTGGCTGGCGTGGGAATTTTGGGTCTAAGTTATTAGTAGAGAATAGGGAGAGAGAGTTCTTGTGTATATGTGTACCTGTGAATCTGTGTGTTGTGTGTCTGTTTGTGTATCTGTGTGTGTGTCTCTATGTGTGCCTGTGTATCTGTCTGTGTGTCTCTGTGACTGTCTGTGCCTGTGGATCTGTCTGTGTGTCTGTGTCTGTGTGTCTCTGTGTGTATCTCTGTGTGGGCCTGTGTATGTGTCTCTGTGCCTATCTGCATGTGGATCTGTGTGTGTGTCTGTGTCTGTGTGTCTGTGTCTGTGTGTCTCCGTGTGTATCTCTGTGTATCTCTGTGTGTGTCTCTGTGCCTATCTGCATGTGGATCTGTGTGTGTGTCTGTGTGTGTGTCTGTGTCTGTGTGTCTCCGTGTGTATCTCTGTGTGTCTCCGTGTGCGTGTCTCTGTGCCTATCTGCATGTGGATCTGTGTGTGTGTCTGTGTCTGTGTGTCTCCATGTGTATCTCTGTGTGGGCCTGTGTACGTGTCTCTGTGCCTATCTGCATGTGGATCTGTGTCTGTGTGTCTGTGTCTGTGTGTCTCCGTGTGCGTGTCTCTGTGCCTATCTGCATGTGGATCTGTCTGTGTGTCTGTGTCTGTGTGTCTGTGTGTATCTCTGTGTGTCTCCGTGTGCGTGTCTCTGTGCCTATCTGCATGTGGATCTGTGTGTGCATCTGTGTGTGTGTCTGTGTCTGTGTGTCTGTGTCTGTGTGTCTCCGTGTGTATCTCTGTGTGGTCCTGTGTATGTGCCTTTGTGCCTACCTACATCTGGGTCTGTGTGTGCGTCTGTGTATGTGCATCTATATGTGTGTGTATCAGTATTTGTGTGTGTCTATGTGTGTCTGTGTATCTGTGCGTGTGGATCTCTGTGTGTTGGGAGGAATATGTAAGGGAGACCAACATTACCTCTGTCCTCTTAGGGTTTCTTCAAGGCCTGAGAATTAGTTTGACATGAGGTAGGTTAACAGGAGAGAAGCATATGCATGTATCATGTTTTACATGGCATGGAGCGCTCAGGAGGAAATGAAGCCCTGCTCCCCCGGCCCCCAGGGCAAAACGTACCCGCTTTGGTCTTAGGGTGAACAAAGAGAAGCACTCATGGACAAGTCACTTAGGTGAGGAGGCCAAAGGGAGACGATTACATTAACAAGGTCTGTTCATACAGAATTACCTAGGCTATGACTTCTCTTGTTTCTCTTCTCCTGGTACAGAGAGGGCGTCTTTCCCATGGGAGTTTTTAATCTCCTGTTTCAGGAAAAAAAGTGGAGGATTAGAACGCATCGAATCTTCTTGCAGCTGCTGTTTTTTGAGTGGCTTTAACTTGAAGTAATCTTTATGTCAAAGTGGCATATTTTGGGATGGCATATTCTGCCACCCTTCAGCAGCGTGACTCAAGGGCTGAGTCAGAGAAGGGCATGGTTTTGACGGGTAGAGAGCAAAGCTTCGTTTTCGGGAAATTCTTTCTTACTTGGTTGAGGAGTGTGGCCTTGGGAGCAAAGGAAAGCCCTGGATCTCTAGGTGTGTAAGATGTGTGGGGAGAGAGGCAAAGTTACCCGTGACAGAGAAAGAAAAGACGAATATCAACAGCTGTGTGCCTTTCCCTAACCTGGGTTCTCCTAGGCTGGTTCTCACATAGGCTCTGCCTGGGCCACCAATCCCAGTTTTTCATGGAGCACAGAGTTGAGGACATGAGACAATGATGATTTCAGCTGTGTGGTAGCTTCTGGGCAGCCCTCATGTCAGTCTGAGAAGTGAGGCTTTTGCCAAAGGTGGCTGCAAGGTGGTGGCAAAGCGTTTTTGGTATGCATGAACTGGAAGCACAATTGGCAAAGTTTGTTTCTAAAAGTATCGAATGTGGGTGACCTTTTTTGAATCTCAGAGATCTGGCTGTTTGTTGCGTGTTAAATCCTAAAGCATCAGCAGAACAGATATGAGGTGTCTGCTTTTCCTCTTCAAACTGGCAACAAACAAACAAACCATAAAAATACCCCAGGTACTGAGAGGAGGCTTTATGCACAGAGTCGAGGTGGGAAGTGCATTTTTCTTTTCAGCATACAGGATATTTCTACTATTTGGTGGCACTTGCCACAAGCGTGTGCCCAGCAGCTACGGTGCACTATTGAGGCAACAAAGATCTGAACCTTCAGCATCCACGGCCCTCGTGCTGACTCTCCAGCTCTGTAAGTTCAGCCTCAAAGTGCCCATACTGAGCTTTCTCCCATCCTTGCACTCCAGTTTGGAAGTTTCTACTTGGGCCATCCATTTACTTCTTGCTTGTTCCACTCTCCAGGTACCAGGGTCCTCAGGGGCCCCCCAAGGTGACCTAAAGTATGGCTTTCCCGTGCATCCTGCACCTCGTGCTTGACTTCTCCAGCATACCCTGACCCCTCTCCTCCTGCACCTCTTATCAGTGCCTTTTTTGAAGTACTCTTTGCCCCCAAGAGCCATCTCATAAGTGCCTTCACTCTAAAGCGTTAGAAACAACTAAAGGTGTTATTCCTCCATTCTTAAAGGTGAACCAGGAGTTAGACAATGGCCTACTCAACTTAAGTGATGGAAGGAGGGCTGTTTGGGCCAAGATCCTGCCGACATGGCCTTGGTTAACCCATCCAGCCCTTTGACAGGATATACCCACAGCTACAGATCATAAGGTTTTACTGCAAAGCACTGGGGTACAAAAATGGTCTGTTTTCTTTTTAGAACTATGTGTTAATATAAGTTGGAATCAGAAACAAAATGTCCTTAATGTTTTTTACTTTCCTGCCCCCCTCCTTTTCAGTACAGCAGGCAGCTTTTGTAAACTACTAAAACATAAGTTTTTAAGGTTTTCCTGTCTTGGCTCCCTCACTACAGAAAATTCTTCAAAATGTTTTAGAAAAAAGGCAAGTTGTCTGTGAAGAAAGAGTTTTAAAAACTAAAGAACTATAAAGAAACCTTGTTTGAAAGGTGGGGAGAGGGTAACAGTGTAAGAAATGTGAAGATTTATCTCAGAAAGCAAAGTAAAAAATAGATGTGGATGTGTACAGATTGTAAGAAGAAAGAAGTGCGACATTAAGCCACTTGTGTTTTAGAGCTGGAACAAAGTACAAACTTAGGCAATGTGAAAACAAGTGAAATGGAAGAAAAGAAAGAAGAATTTAGAAAAGGCTTTAGAAAGAAGGCTATTGAGATTAATATTAAGCCATAAATCTTTTGAATTATTATTTTGTCTGAAAAAACTAAAAATAGGCTCGGCGCCTGTGGCTCAAGTGGCTAAGGCACCAGCCACATACACCGAAGGTGGTGGGTTTGAATCCAGCCTGGGCCCACCAAATAACAATGATGGCTGCAACCAAAAATATAGCTGGGCATTGTGGTGGGCGCCTATGGTCCCAGCTACTTGGGAGGTGGAGGCAGGAGACTCGCTTGAGCCCAGGAGTTGGAGGTTGCTGTGAACTGTGATACCACAACACTCTACCCAGGGGGATAGCTTGAGGCTCTGTCTCAAAAAAAAAAAAAAACAACTAAAAATATATGATGCCAAGCTTTAGGTTTGACTGGATTTATTTGATTGCAACGTTTTACATTTTTGTTGAAAATTTGAACTAGTATCTGATTAAAAGATCCTCATGAAGAGAAGTAGCCCTAAGATAGGACAGGACTCAGAGAAAGACTAATGGAAAACAGAGGCAATAAAATAAGAAAAAAATCCCATAATACTACAATTACACCAAAGTTCATCTGGCCAGACATGGCAGCTCAGCATGTAATTGGAGCATTCTAGGAGGCCAAGACAGGAGGAAAGCTTGAGGCCAGGAGTTTGAGATCCACCTGAGTGAGACCCCATCTCTATAAAAACAGAAGAATTGGCTGGGTGTATTGGAACATGCCTATAGTTTCAGCTCCTTGAGGGGTGAGGCAGGAGAATCCTATCAGCCCAAGAGCTTGAGGTTGTTGCAGTGAGTCTATGATGATGCCACAACACTGTAGCCTGGGTAACAGAGCAAGACTCTATATCTAAAAAATGAAAGTTCATTTGCAATATTTGGAAGTAATTACTGAACAGTGGCTAACTTCTTTGTGGTTAGAAAGAGAGATGGATTTGAATTTAGACTCTGTACCTGATGGCAGTGTGGCCTGTGGACAACTTTACCTCATCTGTCTCCTAAACTCTGAATTCTGTGCCTGGAACAGTGCCTGTCACTCAAAGGGAATGTAGTTAGTGTTTGTTGAATGAATGAATGGATGAATGAATGAATGAAAAACTCATGCAACATGTATAATAATTCTTACCTACAAGGGTTGTGATAAGGATCAAATGAGATACTACCTAGTAGCTTATCATTATTAAAATATATTTTGAATTGGAACTGAACTATATTCTGAGCGATGTGGAGGTCTGCTTGCAAGGGCCATCACTCTGCAGGCCATGGCTGTATATTCTAAGATCCAAGGTTGTACTATATGGAACCCCAGAAATTCTGCTGTGTCATCACCTCATGGATGGGTCATCTATACCGCACAACTCTAACACCTCTGCCCTATAGATTATTTTTATTTTTATTTATTTATGTATTTTTTGAGACAGAGTCTCACTTTCTCACCCTCAGTAGAGTGCCGTGGCAGTGTCACACTGCTCACAGCAACCTCCAACTCCTGGGGAGAGGAATAGCTTAGGCTATTCTCCTGCCTCAGCTTCCCAAGTAGCTAAGACTACAGGTGCCCGCCACAACACCTGGCTATATTGATTATTTTTATATTGCTCCCATAATGCAATATATAGTGAATAATTCTTCATCCCTTATACAGTGCTTAGCACATATTAGGTGTGTAGTGAATAATTACTAAATGAACGAATTATAGGAAGCTAATAGAGAGGTCACAGATGTTAGGGCACCATTACCAAAAATCCCTTTACAGCCTATACACCTTGTGGCTCTCACTATGACATCTTTCTCTTGCCAGCCCAGCATGGAAGTGTTGCAGGTTGCAGGGCACTGGATTCCTCAGTTCACCCCTTCACACTCAGATCCCATTTTGGTCAAGGTACAGAATCCTAAATCCCTTATGCTTAATCACTATTTCCTGAGGTAACACCAAGGTTTGGGTGAATGATGGGTATGGGTCAAATAAAAATACATGAATTCAAGGAAGTTTATGATTAAGGGAGAAAAGGAAATAGTCCATGGGAGTACCCGGCAAAATCCTTACAGTTGAAGTGGATATGGAATTAGCACAGGACCTGCACATCCTTCTCAATTCTTAAGACTCAGGTTGATACAGAAACAACACAGATGTGGAATTACCACCCTGCCCCTCTGCCTTGCCCACGTCTATACTTGAAGAAATGCTGGATAAAATATAAATTAAAACATAGTGTCTTAGATAAATTCAAATGAATGAACAGAAACGAGTTAGGACTCTACTACAAAGAGAATACTCAAAGCCATTATGGTGAATGAAAGTCGAAGCAAAGTGGTCCTTGGCAGTGTGTGTTATGGGCTGCTCTTTCATCACCTATGAAGTCTTGGGAGGTTGGCACTGCACTCCACCAATAGGAGAGCTTTGAGTTCAGTCCACAGATTATGAGTAGATTAAGTCAGGATGGGGTATGAATATTCACTATATTCAAAGGGCAGGGGCTTGGCCAAGAATGAAAAGCCAATGTTAAAACTGGCATGGAACCAAAGAAACTCATAAAACTTGAGTAGAGTCTCATGCCACAGCATCCATCCTTCCCATGTCAAAGCACAGGAAGCATTTCCACAGTGTCCATCAGAAATGAGCTCAGTCACACACAAAACACACCAGAAGACTCACCATCAACAGAGGTTCAAAACACAGAACATCTTTAACTGTTCACATTCAGAATCTACAGGTTAGAGAATTATGTGAGAGGGATTTTTAATATAAATATTTTGAATTATCAAAGAGATAAAGGAATGAATGGAAGCTATAAGATAAATTTTGGATATCAAGGAAAAGAATAATTGGATTTATTAAGGATAAACAATAATCCTAGAAATGGAAATATGATAAAAAATAAGATCATTGAAATTTAAAATAGTTATTAGCTAAATAGCAGGCTAGATCCACTTGGAGGAAGCATAGAATTAGAAACTAGATCTAAAAAACTCTGAGTGAGAAAAAGAAATGGAATGTGTAAGACAGAGCAAATGTTAATAGTGAAAAGCTTAAACATAGACGTTTCAAAGGTGAATATAAAAAGAATGGTGTACAGGCAATGTTCAAATTGATAATGGCTGTAAGTTTACCAAAACTGAAGACAAGTAGATAGAGGCCGGGAAGGGTTTACCTCAGTGCTTATTTTTCTCAAAGAGCCGTGCCTGGTCCCACACACTGTACTGGTTTCTCTTGATCTGTGCTTTAACTGTATGCATTTTGTCATCATTTTACGTATTTGGACTAAGGAACCATCTCTTATTTATTGTGTCTATCAATGCCTAACATCCTTGGCACATCATAGGAGCTTGATGAATATCCAGCTTTGTAGGAAGCAAAGAAGAAAGATGGGAAGGAAGGAGGGAGAAAGGGAGGGAAGAAGAAAAAAGCCTGGATAGATGGAGGGCAAAAGAGAGACAGGGAGAGGGAGAGGGATAATCAATCAACCTTAAATACTAAAGAATTTCTTTACATTTGTCTATGTGTCCTCATATACGGTCATACATACACATACATACATACATAAAAATGGATTATTTTACACATAAAGCTATTAATTGTTACATAGAGAACTTTCTCTATTTCTAGACAGGTGGGAAAACAATTTCCAAAGTTGGAAATGCTGTATATCTAACATCTTTTCAAGGTACAGCCGTGATGAATAGTTATGAGTAACTAGTTGCAACAAAAACAAGTATCTAGTTAGCAAGTGCAGTCAATGCTTTGTGCTCCCTTGGCATTGACAGCCGGCCTAACTTTTGAATGTCTCGCAGATGCGGGTGATTGAAGTATTTTTGCTTTCCATTCAAAATCGAACCAAGCTGTATTTGCACCCCATTGAAAACCTGACATATTCTACCCCAGAGACTCTGACTTTTCAGCAGTGGTTGACACGATAAATGCTGATGTTCAATGTAGAAAATAATTTTTTTTTAAATGGAAAATTTGAAGTTACAAAAGTCATGAGAAAAATGTGGAGGAATTTAAGTATATAATTATTGGATGCATTTTACCCTTTCAAAATAAATTTTAATGAGCGCCATCGAGGTATGTGAGGAATAAACTCCCACCTACTGAAGGTCTGTGCTGTGCTCTTCAGGGGGGTTCACAGACAAACTCTCCACTTTAGAGATGAAGAAATGGAGGCCAAAGGAGCCCTGCAGATTGCCGAAAGTCACAAGGCAGGGAAAAGGAAAGTTGCCCTGAGCCCGGCTGTCTCCAAACCCCTGCCTTTTTGTTCTGTCAAGTATAGATGCTTTCATAGATTATCTGGATTGTTGTAAGAATCTGTGTGAGCTGTGTGAGTACGATGTGAAGAACTAACACTATCTACTTTTCTATTTAGCAGTAAAAGAGCACCTGATTGCAAACCATCCTCCCTCTGGAAATGAAATCAGACTAAATAGAGGAAGCGCCCTTTCAGGCATTTGACATAGGCAGCACAGGGCCACCGTCCCTACGAAAGGGGAAACACCTAAGTGAGCCCACAGTCACCTTGCCCTTTTGTCTAGAAGCACTTTTTGGGCCAGGGAGTGATGTATGGAGCCCACACAGAGCATGGAGATCCCCCTGGACTGATGTGGCAGAGACTGGAGTTCAGAAAGGGAGAAATCTAGGACAGATTCTGGAATGTTGGATTGGAATTGAAGAAATGAGATTTTGTGGTTTATAATAAATATCTAAATAAATGTAGTTGCAAAGAAGTACCAGAGTATACACATGTATTTGCTAGCACTATCTACTGAAAGGGCTTTGGAGAAGCAGCACCCCAATAGCCATTAGCAGAACTAGAGCCCTGATCTTAGCTTCCAAGTAACATTTTCTTCTAAAGGGAACTAGGACTCCTTAGAGAAATGGCTAATTTCAGGGGTGGGTCAGGGAAAGTACAACACTAAGCTTGAGATATTGGGTTGTTCTCGAAAGTAATAAAATGCTAGACAAGTGAAATGACCTATCAAAGAATACAAAATCTCAGTAAGAAATAAACTTTCAAAAACCATAAAAGCTCCTAATGGTCAAACAGGGATAATTTAAACATGAAAACAAATGTAGACAGTGGTAGATTCTAACTCACTGAATACAATTAAAAAATGAGACCAGGAAGATATGAATTAATGAATAAAAATTAAAAGATGGATGGAGAATGGCATATTTACATATTTTCAAAGTAGTGTCTCAAAAAGACATACTAATTGCAAATGGGAAAAGAGTAATCTCATTAAAAAAAAAATCAACTGGCAGACAGAATGCTAACCAAGTAAGCAAGTGCACATTATGAGAGGGAGATAAAAAATTGATATTGTGCCTCATCTGGTAGAAAGCAACGAGAAGAACACAGCCCCCCGCCCCCACCCTGTGACATTCCTGCCGGAGACGCATCACCCACATGTAATCATAGCGATCAGCAGGCAAATCCAAACCAAGGTCAGGCTATAAAGTAACTGTAAATGCCAAAAGTGTCAAGATCATGTCAATCAAGGACATTTTGAGGAACTTTTCCAGACTGCAGATTAAAGAGACATGACCTCCCTAAAATGTAATGACTGTGTCTCAATTGGATCCTTATTTTGTCACGACATTGGGACAATTGGAAATTGGCCCTGACTTATTCAGTGGTAGGAACATATCAATATTATCCCCCTGATTTTGATGGTTGTATCTTGCTTTATAAGATTGAAATAATACACATATGTTCTCTGACCACAAAGAAGTTAAAATAGAAATCAATCATTAAAAAAAAATCTGGCAGAATCCTAAAATATTTAGAAATTAATTAACACATACATAAATGGATCAGTAATACATGAGAAAATTATTAAAACTTTTCAAAGTGAATAAGAATGCCACATTACAAGTTAGTAAAGCTGACAAAAGAAGTAAAAGAAAATCTTACTCTGTTTAATAAAAAAATGTTTATTAAAGAAGTTGAATTTATAATTCATAATCATTTAACAAAGAAAATTTCAGACCCAAGTTGTGTCACTGGTAATTTTTTTACAATATAGTCAAAGAGAGTAATTTAAATATTATACAACCTCTTTCTGAAAATAGAGAAAGAAGGATTCCGAACTTCCTTTGCTAAACCAGCATAATCCTGATAATTTAAACCAGGGAAGGACAATGTAAGAAAATCAGGGATCAGTATCTCTCCTGAATGTATCAGTTGAATGAATGAAATGCTTCGTGGTTTGAAGGAATCATTTACTGATACAAATAGTTGACTCCTGAAGAAACTTCCACAAAAGCTTCATAGATGTTTGAGAACAGCTTGGTAAAAGTAAAATTTTAAGTGCACAAGACTAGAACACAAAAGCAAACTGCACAACGGTTCTCTGACTCGGTGAATATTTTCTTCTTGGGATTACGCCTCTATCATTTGCAAGAAATAATATACTTGGTTCATGTGAATTTTAAAAATGGAACTGAAATTCACATAACATAAAATTATTAATTTTAAAGTGTATAATTCAGTGACATTTAGTACGTTCACATATGTAACCGTAACCTTTATCTTAGTGCCACAACATTTTTATCACTTCAAAAGGAAACTCGGCTCGGCGCCTGTGGCTCAAGCGGCTAAGGCGCCAGCCACATACACCTAAGGTGGCGGGTTCGAATCCCCAGCCCGGGCCCGCCAAACAACAATGATGGCTGTAACCAAAAAATGGCCGGGCGTTGTGGCGGGCGCCTGTAGTCCCAGCTACTTGGGAGGCTGAGGCAGGAGACTCGCTTGAGCCCAGGAGTTGAAGGTTGCTGTGAGCGTGATGCCACAGCACTCTACCCAGGGGGATAGCTTGAGGCTCCGTCTCAAAAAAAAAAAAAAAACA
>CAUYTI010110768.1:0-16872 GCA_963575145.1 Galago senegalensis
AAGTAACAGCCTCCAAATGGCAAGGCCAGCAGGGGCAGGTATTCAATCTACCTTGTAATCTACCTTGTTCCTCCATAGCCGCAGGCATTGTTAGATAAGAAAGAACAAAGAAGTGATGGCTAACAACATGTTCTCCATTAAGTTATGTTAAATTGAGTTATGTTGAAAGGGTTATGTCAAAAGGTGTATGTTGAGTGGATTATCTGAAGCTAATCATGAGGTAGTCACATGATGTTTAAATGGATCAATGAGGTCATTGCTGTATTGTGCACGTGTACAAAATTTCCTATATAAACCAACTGCAAATAAAGCAGCTCTCCATTTTGCCTGAGCGAACAGATGGTCACCTTTATTTAAAACCCAATTTCAATAAGCGTGCCCATTCTCTGCGACATAGCTTTTCCATGAGACCCATATGGCAACAAAGCATAATGGTAGAGACACACACACAAAATAAAAGAGACGTAAGAAGAAATAATAATAATAAATATCTACATACTTAATAACAGAGCTTCAGGATATATCGATTTGGCACAATGACATTTCAGTCTCACACATACAAACTGTGGTTCCACAAGGTAATCAGTGTGAAAATCAGTGACACAGATTTTTCACACAAGATTATCATGATAGGCTGAAACTTCCTATCATCTAATAAATACTTCCTATCATCTTAATAAATTTGGTGTAGCCTACAATGTTTATAAACTCTACAGTAACGTAGAGTAAAGTCCTGGGTTTCACATTCACTCACCAACCACTCAGTTCCATACATAGCTAAGTTCCCTATCCAAGTATACCATGTTTATCTTTTATACCTTGTTTTTACTGTACCTTTTGTATGTTTAGATCTGTTTAGACACAAAATACTTATAGTGTTACAATTGCCTACAATATTCAGTATAGTAACATGGTGATTGTAACCCAGGAGCAAAATGTTATATAGCTAGGTGCTTATCAGGCTATTATCCTCTAGGTTGTGTAGGTGCACTGATTTTCACACAAAGAAATCACCTATTAACATGTCTCTTCCACTGCATCCCATGGTTACATGACACATGATTATATATGACAAGGAAACATAAAAGACAAAGGAAGAAGTGACAATCATAGTGGTAGATTTTAACTTTTATTCCTAATTGATAGAATAAGTAGACAAAAGATCAATAAAAATAAACACAATCTGAAGAATACTATCAATTATCTATTACTAAGTGATATTTATAGTGCACTACATAATATGAAACATTTGAAACTTCAGAAGATGCATTCTTTTCAGTTGCATATTAAACATTCACCAAGATAAAATATCCGCTGGCCTAAAGTAATTCTCAGTAGAGGTCAAAAACTGAAGACCTATAGAAGTTTTTTTCACAACTGTGAAATTGAATTTGATATCATAACAATAAGCTAGCTAGAACAGTCAAAAGCTGGGGGGGGAATAATTAACATGATGAAAAAGAAATCACAAAAATAATTATAAAATGCTTTAATCTAAATAAAATGATAATAGCACTTATCAAAATTTGTGGAAAACAACTAAAATTGTGCTTGGGGGAATTGATAGCTGAGATGTGTTAAGAAAATAAGGTGAGATAAAACTGAGAATATTATTTTCCATCTTATACAACTAAAAAATAGAAGCAATTTATACACTAAGTAGAAGAAAGGAAATAATGAAGGTATCAGAAATTAAAGTAGAGAATAGATAAAAGTTTTCTAAAAGACTAATTAATGGATAAACTCCTATCAAGTCTAGTCAAGGAAAAAGCAATTAGAAAATTATTGATATCAAGAATGATAAAAAGTATATCATTACAAATCCTATTGTCATCAACAGATGTTTAATATGGTATTAAAAAAAAACAACTTCATTTCAAAACACTTGGAGACTTGTATAATATGAAAAATTTTTTGAGAAACACAAGATCCCAAAATTGACATGAAAAAATAAAAAGTCTGAATAGCTCCATAGCTATCAACTTTCCTTAAATTGTTATTTAAAAAATCTTACTCCAAAGAAAAATGCAAGCCAAAATATTGAAGCATATAAAATATTTCAATATTAAGTAATATGAGTTCGAACCAAAGTATAAATACTACCTGGTTGTTCTTATCAAAAAAAGGAGAAACAAGTTGATGACAAAGGGGGAAGACAATGAAGAAAAAGAAATTTTAATTTATATTTTTAACATACTAAATTATGGTTCTATATCTATTATCTAAATCAGGGGTTCTCAAACTTTTCAAACAGGGGGGCAAGTCCCTCAGACCGTTGGAGAGCCTTGGGACGAGTCAGCTGCTAAGCAGGACAGGCAGTGGTGGCAAAAACACCTGGCGGGCCAGATAAATGTCCTAGGCGGGCTGCATGTGGTCCGTGGGCCATAGTTTGAGGATACCTGATTCTAAATCAACATTGAACTCATTTTCTCCCTATGTTCTAGGCAAACTTGTGCTCAACACTGAAATCTAATGAAACTAATTTCCAAAAGATGACAGAATTGACCTTCTTTCTCTTCTACTATCTGCACAAGTTCCTTCCTCCTCTAAGAATTTTACTTCATCTCTAAATAGTCTAGATTTAGCTACAAATTTTCATAATAACAGTGTTGCCACAAAGTTTTAAATGAAGAGGATACTGGATAAAATACAGAAGAGATGATTAGCTGGTATAGAAAAGCTTTGCAATTCATATTAAGGGAATAATTCAGTAGTGATGCCCAATTATGCTGGGGGGATGTTTTAGGCCTTTCATCTTTAAGAAATTATCACTTCCCCTGCCACAAAGAGAAGAGAACATCTACTTTCAAAAACAAAATTTTAAATAATAGTACTATAATAAAACCATCAAAATTAAGTGGCTGTTTGAACATTCACTTAACTGATAAGATCTTTACTGAATTGTAATAGCATTGTTTAATAAAAAAAAACTATCTCATATTAATCTGAAGATTGCAATAACTATTTAGATATTTGTTATAATATTATTGTCAACCTTATTATTTTCTATCAACATGAAGTTTATTCTGCAAAATTATTCTTTAATATTATTGTGGAAGTGGTTCCTTTTTGAAACTGAGAAATACCTTTAAAACAAACATGATCTATAATTTCCAGCCTTGATATTTAAAAGGTATTTATAAAGAAGTGGCACCTGTGGTTCAAGGAGTAGGGCACCAACCCCACATACCAGGGGTGGTGGGTTCCAGCGTGGCCCCAGCCAAAACTGCGAAAAAAAGAAAAAATAAAAAGGTATTTATGAAAAGCCTCCCATCCACTATATCTGGATGTTTTGAGCCTGGTTGCTTTTCAGTTGTTTGTTTGTCAAGGTGGGTGGGGTGGGAATTACTTGCTTCACCTGCACCTAACATGGATTATTTAAGACTCCTGGACTTGCTTTCCTTGTGGAAGAGGTAAATGAACATAGATCAAGCAAAAAACAAATGAAATCACATAATACTTCCTGCACATTACTTTTGTAACTATTACTTTAATCACAGCTTCAATATTATCCTTTTTGCACCTTGTTATTTTTGTATGTAATTTGTAATAAAATATACTATTAAAAACATGCTTCAAACATTTATTTTACAGAAGTCAATTTTATGTACTTCCTTTGAATGTAACATAATTACTTTATCTCCAGTTGAATCAATATCCTCAAATATAATAAAAGCTTGTCAGGACTCATCCTAAGATTTTAGTAATTACAAAAAGGGGAATGCATGTAATAACATTATAAAGTTTTCTTTGGCATAACTTCTATTTTTAATATGCTGAAATAAAATGTTTGTGTTCTTTTTCTTGAAGCCATGTTAAAACACAACCAAGTTATGAGGATTAAGTGAGAATCAGAGTATTTCAGGAGATATTAATAAACATGCATACTGATTTTAGCCAGTGCTATAAACTATAAGCATATATATCACTAAAATATTTTAATATTGATACAATTTAAATTCTTCTAATGAAAGATGTTTAATCACTGCACAAGGAAGTCTTTACACTGTATTATTTTGCAAGCTCTAATTTTAGAAGGATCATCTTATATACAACTAATTTCTCTCTTTTAATTTTGGCTAATTGCTTATGGTACTATTATCAGCATTGATGCCATGATTTTCTTTTTATTAATCATAGCTGTATACATTAATGCAATTATGGGGTACAATGTGCTGGTTTTATATACAATTTGAAATATTTTCATCAAACTGGTTAACATAGCCTTCACTGCATTTTCTTAGTTATTGTGCTAAGATATATATTCTACCCTTAGTAGATTTAACATGTACCCTTGCAAAATGCACTGTAGGTGTGGTCGCACCAATTACCCTCTCTCCACCCATCCTCTCCCTTCCCTACTCTCCCTCTCCTCTTTCCCCTTCATCTTGGGCTATAGTTGGGTTATAGCTTTCCTATGGGAAGTGTGGGTGCTTATAACTCCATTCAATAAGATATTGGCTGTGGGTTTGCTGTAGATGCCCTCTATTGGTTTAATAAATGTCCCTTCTATATCTATTAAGTGTTCTCTGATCATGAAAGGATGCTGGATATTGTCAAAAGCTTTTTATGCATCAATTGAGAAAATCATATCATCTTTGTTTTTTATTTTGTTTATGTGATGAATTATATTTATAGATTTATATATATTGAAATAGCATTGCGACCCTGGGGTAAAACCCACTTGGTCATGGTATATAATTTGTTTGATGTGTTGCTGGATTCCATTTGCCACAATCTTACTGAGTATATTTGCATCAATATTCATTACAAATCTTGGTCTATAATTTTTTATCTTATTGGGTCTTTTCCTGGTTTGGGGATCAAAGTGATGTTCGCTTCATAGATGTGTTTGTTTTTTTTTCTATATTTTGGAAAAGGTTAAGTAATATAGGTACTAGTTCGCTTTTAAAGATTTGGTAGAATTCTGATATGAAGCCATCTGGTCCTGAACTTTTATTCTGGAGAGATTTTGTATAGTTGCTGCTGTTTCAGAGCTTGATATAGGCCTCTTCAACATTTGCATTTCATTTTGGCTAAGTATAGGAAGGTGGTGTTCTTCCAAGTATTGGTTAATTTCCTTCAGATTTTCATATTTATGAGAAAAGAGTTTCTTGTAATATTCATTAAGAATTTTTTGAATTTCTGAAGAGTTTGCTGTTATTTCATCTTTGTCATTTCAGATTGATGAAATTAGAGATTTTACTCTTTTGTTCCTGATTAGGTTAGCCAAAGGTTTATCTATTTTATTGACCTTTTCAAAAAATCAACTTGTAGATTTATTGATCTGATGTATAATACTTTTATTTTCAATTTCATTTAATTTTGGTTATCTTTTCTTATTTAGGGTTTGGGATTGGAATGTTTTTCTTTTCCCAGTTGCTTGAGATATCCCATTAAGTTGTTGACTTCCTCTCTTTCCGTTCTCTTGAGGAAGGCTTGCAGTGCTATAAATTTCCCTCTTAAGACTGCCTTTGTTGTAACCAAGAGGTGCTAATGGCTTGTGTCTTCATTATCATTTTGCCCCCAAAATTTGGTAATTTCCTTCTTAATCTCATTTATAACCAAGGTACCATTTAGCATGAGGTCATTTAGTTTCCATGTTTTTGTATGAGTCTGCAGATTCCTGTTGTTACTGAGTTCAACTTTTATTCCATGATGGTCTGAGAAAATACAAGGAATGATTTCTATTTTTTTAAATTTGATGAAGTTAGACTACTGACCTAAGATGTGATCAATTTTGGAGGATGTTCCATGGGCTGGTAAGAAGAATTTGTATTCAGTTTTGTTAGAATGAAATGTTCTGTAGATATCTGTTAAATACAATTGTTGAATGCTTAATTTTAAGTCTAAAGTTTCTTTGCTTAGCTTCTTATTAGAGGACCTATCCAACACTGCCAAAGGGGTGTTAACATTTCTGACTATTATGGTGCTGGAGGAAATCAAGTTGCTCATGTCTGTTAGAGTCTCTCTTATAAATTGAGGTGCATTCTGGTTGGGTGCATAAATGTTAATAATTGAAATCTCATCTTGAGTGTTACCTTTAACAAATATGAAGTGACGATCCTTACCTTTCCTTTCTTTTGTTGGTTTAAAGGCTATTGTATCTGCAAATAAAATTGCAAAACACCTGCTTTTCTCTGATTGCCATTTGCCTGAATTATAGATGACCATCCTTCACCCTGAGTCTATATTTATCATTTAAGGTAAGATGAGATTCTTGTATGCAACAGATATCTTGCCTCAGTTTTTATATCCAGTCAGCCAATCTGTGCCACTTTAGAGGACAATTTAAGCCATTCACATTAACTGAGAATATTGATAAGCCTGGCTTGGTAGTGTTTTGGGTATTGAATTTTTCAAAAGTCCAGTGAACATTTTTAGTCTTTTTGCCACTGTGTAAGTTGGAATTTGATCAAAAGTTTCTGAGTGAGTTTACTTTGGTGGTAGAGGATTGTGTTTGTCATTGTGAAGGATGAGTCTGAGAATATCCTATAGATATGCTTTAGTTATGGCAAATTTCTTCAACATGTGAATGTCATTAAAGTATTTAATTTCTCCACAACATAAATGAAAATCAGTTTAGCTGGATACAGGATCCTAGGTTGAAAGTTATATTGTTTTAGGAAATTAAAAGTTGATGACCACCCTCTTCTAGCTTGAAACGTTTCAGCAGAGAGATCTTCAGTCATTCTAATATTCTTCCCCTTCTAGGTTATGATTTTCATATGTCTGGCTGCTTGTAGAATTTTCTCCTTCATATTAACTTTGGTGAGATTTATTATAACATGTCTGGGAGATGCTTTATTTGGGTTGAGTGGTGCTGGACTTCTAAAAGTGTCTGCTACCTGAATTTCAGAATCTCTTGCCATGTTTGCGAATATCTCCTCAATTATCTCTTGAAGTAGAGCACCTGAGCCTTTTGAAGCAACCTCATCACCTTCTGGAATTTCTGTAAGGCAAATATTAGTTTTCTTCGAATTTTCCCAGAGCTCTCTGAGAGAATGATCCATTTTTGTTCTCCACTTCTCTTTTTCTTTGAGCATTTGGAAGTGTTCAAAAACTTTGTCTTCAATGTCAGAAATCCGGCTCAGCACCTATGGCTTAAGTGGCTAAGGTGCCAACCACATACACCTAAAGTGGTGGGTTCGAATCAGCCTGGGTCCGCCAAACAACAATGACAGCTGCAACCAAAAAATAGCTGGGCATTGTGGCAGGTGCCTGTGGTCCCAGCTACTTGGGAGGATGAGGCAGGAGACTTGCTTGAGCCTAGGAGTTGGAGGTTGCTGTGAGCTATGATGCCACTGAACTCTACCCAAGTGAACAGCTTGAGGGTCTGTCTCAGAAAAAAAAAAAAAACAACCAATGTCAGAAATCCTTTCTTCTGCCTGCTCCATTCTGTTACTAAGGGATTCTACTGTATTTCTCAAATCTTTGAGGGTTGCAAGTTCTTGCCTCAATGTGTCAAAATCTTTGGTGATTTTCTCTTTGAAGTAATTGAATTCTTGAGACGACTTTTGAAATGCTCCTTGAATTTCTAATTCCAACTTTACCTCCATTCTGTTAATCTTATTTGCAATCCAAATTCTGAATTTGATTTCTGACATCTCAGGGATTTGTTTATGAATGGGATCTACTGTGTCCACCATGTCGTTTCTTGGGGGAGTTGATCTACTCTGATTATTCATGTTGCTGGTGTTTTCCCACTGATTCTGCCCCATGATTATTTTTGACCTTTTGGCTAGATGAGCAGATAAGGTGAAATTCGATTAGAGGCTCCTGGAGTAGTGATGAACCAGCCCTTTGCCCAAATGCTGGGAGTGGTGACTGCGGGTTTTCCCCTATAGTTTTGCAAAGACCCATGCAGTACTACAGCCTGAGACACTAGGAACCTCTTTGGTGTGGTGGAGCTAAGTGGTTTTGTCTTGTTTTCAGCTGACCTCTGTCCAATCCTAGTGAATCAGTAACTCTGGGTTGAAGTCTCAGCTGTGGAGGAATATAAGCAACTAAGAAACTTCACCCACCATGGGCAAAAACAGGAAAAGGAAAGTCAAACCTTCCCACAACCACACAACTGGGTACCTCCTTGGATGGTCCTCAGGTGATTGGCCCAGGTCAAGAGTTCCAAATGAATTGTCCCAGTCAGCACCCAGTCTCTTGTGGGAGAGTTCAAAAGGTCTTCAGAAACTAGATGGCAGGGGTTTGCTTGCAGTTTGAGTATGAGTCGCTCTGGTCCTCCATGGAATCAGAAGGGCCCACCCAGCAAATGAATTAGTCTGGGAAGATTGATGTCTCCTCCACCACCTTGCACCTCTGTCACACCCAGTCACTGGTAACTCTGCAAGGCTGTGATCCAGTTCCCTCCAATGAGCTGATGCACCAGAAATTTGCACCTGCCTGAGTCACAGAGAAATCTATATCTCCTCAGCCAGGTCACTGCACTCTGCCACCAGCCAGTAGTGGGAGCTGAAGTCTGACTACCTCAGGTGCTTAATGGAAGTTTTTCCAGCCTTATCCCTGATTAATGTTGCTACTACTTATATTTTCCTAGAATTTGTGTTTCTGTACCAGCTATATTCCCGTGTGGGCCAGGCACTGTTTGAGTTCACAGAAACTGTGACTGAGTCCCACCCTGTGCTGTTTCCATTGCACCAATTCTCACAGAACTAGTGTTTCTATCTCTGCTGCACTCTGTGTTGGGGCGGGAGTGGTTAGAGCTCACAAATGGCTCTCAGTTCCTGCCCTTCCATGGGCTAATACTGTTGCCATGACTGGTTCTGTCCTAGCTATGCTCCCCTGGGGCCAGTTGCATCTTGGGCTCCCTAAAGCAGAAATTCTGACTCAGCCCTGCCCTGGGAGTATGCTTTCTCTGTGCATGAATATTCTATTCTCCATCCCCACTGCACCCCACCTAGGCAGCTACCACTTCAGGCATACACTTTGCTATTGGGGCCTACGTTTCCATCCCACATCTGTTCCTCTGCAACTAGAGCAGAGGCTTGGCTTCCTCTGCTTGCTAAGAGAGGGGGGAAGTGTTTCTCCAAAACATCACCAGGGATGTGAGCCCTACTGTTCCTTCCACTGCTACTGCTATGCTGCTCCATGGGGTACCATATCACCCATTCCGTATGGCTCCCTCACTCCACAGTTGTGCCAATTCAGCACAGACTTGTAACAGCCCATGCCCTGTCCACACCTCTCATGAAAATGCCCAAGAATCTGGACTCCATGGGAGACAGGTTTTCAGACCACAGGGTGAGAGTGGAGGGGAATATTTAGAGTTCAGAATTGAGGATAGAGTATATTCAGTTTTATGCCTGGCAGGAGCGTGCCATGGCACACTAGTGGGTTCTCTCTGGGGAAGGAGTTTCAGTTTTTAGAGGGTCTCTCGTGGGATAAAATAGGAGATCGGAACTCTGCTTTCTTGTTAGTAGAAAGTATACTATGAGTCATTCTCATGGGGATCCTGTTTGCTTGGTGATGGATTTTATACCTATTGTTTGTTTCCTTGCGGTCATAGCTCACCTCAGCAGGGGTGATGTGCTCTCTTCAATCTTCTCCCTTGGCTCAGCTCCAAACCATCTGCTTACTTGGTAAACTTCTGTCCTTTAACTCTCCTTCTGGGTGGGAACCTCTGTGTAAAGCTGGCTCTATTCAACCATCTTGCCTCCTCCCTCAGGACTGGGTGATGCCATTATTTAAAAGCATAAGAGCATAAGTTTGACTATTCTAAATGGCAGGAAGACTGCTCTTGCCATATAAAAGACTGAAGTCCAAACGCTTATACTCCCCAACACTTCTGCATACTTTTTTCAGCCTCCTTCAGTAAACATATCCTTTCTTTATTCTCTTTCAGTATATATTTCAAGTTCTAATTGTAGCTAATTTTCATATGATGTTTTCCTTGCCTTAACAGTATTTAGCTATGATTATCCAATGAAGAAACTTTTCTGTGCCTGTGATATAGTAGATCTACATTCCTTTAAGAGGACATCAATGAATGAACTGAATTACGTTATATTCCTGAAGAGAAATGTAGCTTTGTCTGAAGTAAAGCAAGGAATAAGAAAATTCAGTGACCAAATTACTTTTATTTTCTACTAAAATTTCTAAAGCAAATCAGAGTAATAACTGAACTGTCTCAAACTTTGTGTTCTTATGTGCACAAATATACAAAATAAGTACAATGACTATGTCTTTTGCTAATTTTAGAAAATAGAAAATTTAATTCTCAAAGATTCTACAATGCAATTTAATGTAAGATAAAATGCAGGTAATCAAGCAGACAAATTCATATTATTGAAATCACAGTGTGGATGAGCCACTATAATCTATTTTAAATTGATCTTTATGATGACTTTGTACAGAGTAATTAGATAAACACAAATTTTTCAGTAGAAAAATTGGCAAATTGCATAGAGAAGTAAAAAATATGTAAAATGTCACAGTCTTTGATTAAGTTAAACAAAGAAAATCAATTTGAACATAAAATGCTGTATTTGAATGTTACTATGAAAAATATGCAATTTATTTTTTGTTACTGATGATTCATTTTAGTGTGATCTGTAAAATAACTTCTTTCAGAGAAGCAATTTGCAGATTATATTAAATACCTTAGAAATATTCACATACTTAGTAACAGTAATATACCTCACTGTGAATTTATGTTATGGGATAATAAAATGTATCACAAAGTATTTCTAGATAAGTGTCTTCAAAATGTTATTATTTGTAAAAGCAGAAGACGTTACTGCATCTTAAATGATAAAAATACAGGATAAATAAAATTTCTAGTGCATTTATTTCATGCAAAGGATTGGGCATATCGATTCTACATTACTTTCCTGAATAATATTTCATATATTTAATATTCTTATAATTTCATTTTTAAGGGAAAGCACAGAAGAAAATATGGTTAATAGACTATCATATGACATTTGAAACTATTGTTTCACAAAAACTGAAAGAAGAACCACAATATCCTCTTTAACATAGTACCCAAAGAGAGGGTGGACATTTCCAGGGAAATTACAAAGGCATAGGGAAAGCGACAATAAGACACGTGTTATGAATTGGGTTCTACAAAACTCACATGATAAAGTCCTAATCCTCAGCACTTAACGATGTGACTATATTTGGACATAGAAGCTTTAAAGAGGTGAAGTTAAAATAAGGTTGCTAAAGTGGGTCCTACTCCACTGTATGCACAGACACTCTAAGAGCCAAGGAGAAAGATGTCAGCAGGATCAGGTCTTGCTAATACCTTGATCTTGGAATTCTAGCCTTGAGAACTGTGAGAAAGTGTATTTCTATTGTTTAAATCACCCAGTCTATGGGACTCTGCTATGGCAGATATAGCTAAATATTATTTTATGAAAATAATTTAATTAGTGATTTTAACCAGTTTGATGTAGATAAATATTATAGAACATAATAACTAAGAAATTAAAGATGTAGCGAAATATTACAGAACTTAATCACTAAACAAGAACTTAAAAATAACAAGAATTTGCTGATTATGCAAACTATAAGGTCTATGCAAAAATGAAGGTGGAACTCAAAAACTGGAAAGACTTAACCATTACCGGGCCAATACAGCATTATTTTTTTTCTTCTGTCTCAGTCTTGTAACTGTTCTTTTTCCCTTTAAAAACTTTCCCTTTTTCCCTTATAATTGTTCTTTTGTAATGCTACTCCTTCAAAAGTTTAAACTTTTCAAACACAAAAACTGATTCTGGACACCAAAGGTTTTTTAAAACCTTGATGATTAGAAAACAGAAAACTTCAACACTCAGAAGCTATAATCGGGGTTTGTTATTTTTGAGGTTGAGGCTTGCATTTACCTTCAGAGCAGACAAGTTTATAGTTTGCAGATAATCACTTTAATGGGCTTTCAATTATGCAATGTTTAAGCAAAGATCTCATTCTAGGATGTTGAGTCTCAGACTCCCTGGCTCCAAGAAACTAAATTATGCTACCAAGAGATATAAAAGATATATAATAAGATATAAAAGATATAAAAGAGATATAAAAGATATAATTCATTCATTATGTCTGTAGATCAAGATCCCACTTACAAATATTTCTTTTATACATATGGATTTAGACTGTACTTTTCCTAATTATATTTATTATTTCCTGGCAAATGCATTTTGTGTGTGGTCTGTTCAAGCATTTGTGAAAGGATGTTGAGTGCAAGGATGTTTTGTTATATTTTTTAATATGTGGATCTCATGATGTCTGTGAAATCATTTAAAAAGTCCAAACTGAAATCTCTGAAGTCGACTCTAGAATCTACAATTAGAGATCCATGTGAAGTTTCTTTTTATATGGAATAACTCAGATGTGGATAAATGCATTGATATAGGCTGATGATCATAGTCGGGAAGTCTTAGGACAGGGCCAGCTTCTATATGTAGACAGTGCTGTTTTCCATGAAAGGTGTTAGAATTCTCAAGCCCAGTCATTTTGGAATATAGCCAATCCTGGGTCATAAAATGAACACCAGGGAGGAATTTAGACTTGGTAAGAGTGAGGGAAGCAATGCTACACTCTTCTCTGGCCCATGGGGGAAGTTCAGGTAAGAGAGATTCAAGAATATGTTCTGGGGAACAATAAGATGATTCTCATAAAATGGGTGATTTTTGTCAAATGGGTGATTCTTTTTTGATGATTCTTGTAAGAGTCCCAGCCTACTCATAGAAGGGCATATGCAGCACAAGGGCAGCCATAGTTTGTCCTTGTTTTAAGCTTCCTCTGTGATAGTTCCCTTTCTATAGCCTCATAGTCAGTAAATAGCAATCTTAACACTACAAAGGTGTTTGTGTCTTCAAACAGTACACAAAGCACCTCATTGCCAAGGCCCACTTGTCAAAAGATTTTTCTGATTAATTATACTGAGTCCACTGACTATGGGAGATAATGTTACTAATGAAACCAAGATAATGGCATCAAGATTCTATTAATAGTTTCATCTTGAAATATCAATAGGTTTCTGGCCTTGACCAAGAATCTTCTACCATATATGCTTTTGTTCCTAAATAAGGAACCTGAAGAAAATGATCTTTACAGTCCACTACCAGCATTAGCATTTTCTGGTTTATTTATATATTATTGAAATGATGGAAGCATCATTTATGAACAACAGATGTTGGACTGAGTTGTAAATGTGAAGAAGAGGTCATAGAGGTTTAATTAGACCCAGACCTGAATGGGATCTGAGGCCAAAATGGGTCCTTCTGAACTGATTTTCCTTAAAAGAAAACAGACAACAACAAAGTCTGGTGGTGGTGGACTATGTTACTCTTCCCCACTCTCTCCATTTTCTCCCAGAGAAACAGGAAACATGGCCTCCTAAGAAAAGTCTTTTGATAATTTTGATGGCTATGAATTGTGTTGATACAAAATTGGTCTTTTAACAAGAAGACTACGTGCAATGCTTCTGTATTTTCTTCTTACCATCCTTGTTTTTGACTCATTCCCTTCTTCAAAGCCTTATCCATGATTTCCATGTTACAAATGCAATAATACAAAAAGCCTTTATATCAGCCTTTAACTTCCTTCAGAAGTGTATTTATTCATTTTTTGCTGGCATTGGGTAAGAAAAAACAAACAAAAAGAAATGTGCTTATTCTATAGGTAATGAAAAATATGTCTCAATATTTTTATAATAAATATTAATGTATTTAATCTAAATTAATATATCAGAGTTCAATTTAGAAATCATGTAAGATACATATACTTTAAGCAAAAAGGAATGTGGTGTGGGGACTGGGTTTTTTACTGAAACTCTTTGCTGCTTTTCTCCATCAACTTAGCTGGTGGCTTCTCCCACACAGCCACCAGAAGTCTTGACAAAAGAACACCAGCAGGGAATCCCCTGCATGGGGCTTTTTGGGACAGCCTCGAAGTCACGGGTTGAATTTTGGCATGACTCCAATGACTCAACCACTGTGTGAAAGTTTAAGAGTTTTTAGTACTTCCAGATCCTGGGGGTTATACTACATGTCCAGAGGCTATGTACATAAATGTCTGGGAGTGCAGGGAGGGGTGGGAAGGAGAGAGGGAGAAAAAGGGAGAAAGTGAGAGAGACAGAGAGAGAGAATGAACTGTGTATAATGGGGAATAGGGTAGGGTATGGGTCATCTTAAGTTTGCAGGAAAACGCCTGAATGGTCTGTTAAAAGACAGCTGCAGAAAAGTGGAAAGCCCAGTATACTGCAAAGGAGAGGCATCTCCAAGTTCTTATTTTTGGCCACCTGCTTGAGCCATTTGTAGAACTAGAAACTGTGTAAAGGGTGACCCACCTCTGTCTCTGGCACAGACAGTTTAAACTTGCATTTAAAATGGATACCTGGCAACAGCAAATTGTAAATATTCACGACAACTAGGTGCAATTTCAGTACTATAGTAACTGAAAGACTTGACAGCACAAGTTTCAAAACTGAGTTCTATTTGCTTGTGGCCACCATATAAGTCACATTGGACTTAACACAAGGAACCTGAAAAAATGAATTCACAAAGCCTCAATCTAAAATAAAAGAACCTGAAATTGTTTAAAAAACTGTTACCTCCTAGCTCTTCCTAAGTAGAAGCAACGTTAAGACATTGTAAACAGATTGTTCATGCTCTCACATCTGCCTTCCCGAGCTTGAGCAAAATCTTAGAAATACAATTTTACTTTTCTGTTCTCTTCAAATGAAAGATAAAATGTAGATTTAGAACCAATGCAAGTAACAACAAAAAAAAAAAAAAAAAAATCAAGGCCAGATGTAGTGGTTTGTGCCTGTAACCCTAGAACTCTGGGAGGTGGGTGGATTGCTTGAGCTCACAGGTTCAAACCAGCCTGAGCAAGACACCCCATCTCTAAAAATCCCCAGGTATTTTGGCAGGCCTCTGTGGTCCCAGCTACTCGGGACATTGAGATAAGAGAATTGCTTGAGCCCAAGAGTTTGATGTTGCTGTGAGCTGTGACACCACAGCACTCTACTAAGGGCAGCATAGTGAGACTCCATCTCAAAAAAAAAAAATCTTCATAATTTTGATTTTAATTATGAAGTTACTTGATTTTAAATAACTTGCACTATTTTAATAAAAAACACTTGAGAAATGAAGATAAAAAATAATTTTCTTCAAATCGAAATATTTGATTTAATAAAAGTATTGGTAAGGCTCACTGCCTATAGTGGTTATGGCACTAGCCACATGCACTGAGGCTGGTGGTCTGAACCCAGCCCAGGCCAGCTAAACAACAACAACTGCAACAAAAAAACATCTGGACATGGTGGTGGGTACCTGTAGTCCCAGCTACTTGGGAGGCTGAGGCAAGAGAATCGCTTACGCCCAAGAGTTTGAGGTTGCTGTGAGCTGTGACTCCATAGCACTCTACCAAGGGCAACATAGTGAGACTCTGTCTCAAAAATAATAATAATGATAAAATAAAATAAAAGTATCGGTAAGAAGAAACATTCAAACAACATGAAATTCATTCAATTAAAACGTTTGGGAACCCTATTGTCTATTCTATTGGTTTTGGAAAGTACGAATTTTTCATTGAAAATGGTTGTAGGAAACAAATCTTAATTTCTGATTTTAGTGTCATATCAATTTAAAAATCTGTGGTGGTATTGAGAAATTGCCTTTTCTGAATTTTAAAGAATTTTATTTATTTATTTAAACTTATGCAAATGTCTATGCTTTCTGTATTTTATTAATTTTTTACTTGAAAATATTAAAACCCTCATGAATTAAAGTGGACCATGTCTGATTTCCTAATTCAGTTGGCCCTCCCTCCCTGTGGGGGATTGATTCCAGAGCCCCAGACACCAAAATCCACAGATGCTCAAATTCCTTTATTGGCCCTCCTTATCAGAGGGTTCTGTATTTGTGAATTCAACCAACTGGTTGCAGACAGAAAATACAGAGTATGGATATGTATTTTCAATTACAGCAGCCCTAGAAAACTAAATTTCAGTTGACTGAATCCAGTTGTGGGGCCCTACTATAACTTATTTGCTTTGCAAAACATTAGTATTTTTTTCATGATTTAAATTAGTTTTCCACAAATCTGTAAAGTGAATAAACACAACTTCACTGCTGTAAATTCTGTCTGACTTCTGATCTGATACGTTTTGAGAGCCTCATATGCTCTAGGCAATGCTACTTTTTGAGATCCTTTGTAATATGATGTAAAAATACACATATACATTTTAACATAATCATATCTCAAATCAGATATCAATCACTTCTCAGCATTTTGGCTAAGATTAACAGTAGTATCAAATCAGATATCAATATATGCTTGTTTTTTATTTACTGAAAATTACATCATCTTTTTTATTTACTGAAAATTATAGAATCAAACAATCTAACCTTTAAATACCTTTCAAGTATCATAAAATTCTTTTGACTATTAAGCAATACCTCCAAATTATGATTATGTACATTTAACCAACATGTTTGGACATTTAATTTAAATTTTGTCTATTTCAGTTTTTGGATTGTGCTTATAGAGGTTGGGGCTGTCTTATCTTTTACCATCTTAAGGACAGTGGAAAACCCTGTGGTGCTGTCACTAAGTAAGGGTATAGTGCCTAAGGCTAAAACAGCTTGATCTAAACAGTGGTTTGGGATGCCGGCATGCTTGTGTATCCCACACAGAATGCACTGTTTTCCTCTTCATTTTCTTTTTCCCCCCATACACAGAGTACATAAATCAGTTAGATCGGTGTTACTCTCCATTTATATGTATTAGTCACCTGGTATAACCATCATCTCCCCACTTAGTTTCTGGTGGTTTCTTAACCATTTGTGGCATCCCTGGGCTTCTGCTGTATCACCCTGATTTCTGCCTTCATCTTCACATGCTGTTCTT
>CAUYTI010110770.1:0-25153 GCA_963575145.1 Galago senegalensis
AATTGTAGGATCAAATGGCAGGTCTACTTTTAGATTCCTGAGTATTCTCCATACTTCTTTCCAAAAGGGACATATTAGCTTGCACTCCCACCAGCAGTGCAGAAGTGTTCCCTTTTCTCCACATCCACGCTAACATCTGTAGTTTTGGGATTTTGTATGTGAGCCACTCTTACTGGAGTTAGATGATATCCCAAAGTGGTTTTGATTTGCATTTCTCTGATGATTCAAGATGATGAGCATTTTTTAAATGTGTCTGTCAGCCATGCACCTATCTTCTTTAGAGAAGCTTCTGTTCAAGTTCCTTGCCCACAATGAAATGGGATTGCTTGTTCTTTTCTTATTAATAAGTTTGAGTTCTCTGTGGATTCTGGTTATCAAACCTTTGTCAGCAACATAACCTGCAAATATCCTCTCCCATTCCGAGGGCTGTCTGCTTGCTTTACTTACTGTGTTCTTGGCTGTGCAGAAACTTTTTAGTTTAATTGTATCCCAGTAATATACTTTGTTGAGGTCTGGTTTGTGTCCTAGGATGTGATTTACTTTGGAGTGTGTTACATGGACTTGTGAGAAGAACATATATTCCTTAGCTTTTGGATAATGTGTTCTGTAAATGTCTATTAACTCCATTTGTTCTAGGGTTCCATTTAAGTCCCTTGTATCTTTGTTTAGTTTCTATTTAGAGGATCTGCCCAGTTCTGTCAGAGGGGTGTTAAAGTCCCCCGCAATTGTGGTGTCATAGGATATCATATTTCTCAGACCAAGTAAGATCTGTTTCATAAATCTGGGAGCATTTAAGTTGGGTGCATAAATATTTAGAATTGAAATGTCTTCTTGTTGTATCCTTCTTTTGACCAGTATGAAGTGACCAGAAATGATAATCTTACATTGTTTATGCTACCCTTCCTTTATCCCCTGGCAGTGCAGTGCCAGCTTACCAAATGGAGAGAGAATCTTTGTGCCCAGGGGAGGAAGAGGGAAGTGACTATGGGACTCTGCATTAAAACCCAGGCCCACCCTGGCATAGGGGAACACAACACAGGGCAAGGTTCTACTGGTGCCTATTAAGGAGGAATTCAGAGTAGACTAGCAAGGGGGAAATCCTCCACCTCAACACCCAAGTTCTGCTTAGCCCTACTAGTGGCTGAAAATAAGCAATCTGGGGCCTAGAATAAAGTCCTAAGGCAGTTGGGCCACAAAAGCTGCTGTTCTTGGGCAATTCCTGCAGCTGTGCTGGTTCAGAGCCAGTGGATTTGGGGTACATGTGACCCAGGGAGACACCTCAAGTGGTGGCCCCACCAGTGCCTGTGTCACACCCTTTCAACCACAGGCAATGCAGCTCAGGGAGAGAAGAAAAGGAAAAATTTCAGAGGCCTTTGTTTTGCAACTTGGGTACCAGCTAAGACATGGTAAAATAAAGTACCAAGCAGACTCCTAAAGCCTCTGAGTTGAGGCCTTAGTTCCTGGAAGACATTCCTAGACCCACCCTGGATCAGAAGGAAACATGCTGGCCTGAGGGCAAAGACCCAGTATTGGGTGGATTCACCACATGCCGACTCACAAGCCCTGGGCTTTGAATAAGCTTGAGGTAGCCAGATAGTAAGTCAGCCTGGGCTTTGTTTGAGACTGGAGTGGCAGCTTGGCACCTATAGCTCAACCTGCTAAGGCGCCAGCCACGTACACCTAAGGTGGTGGGTTCGAATCCCCAGCCCGGACCCACCAAACAACAATGACGGCTGCAACCAAAAAATGGCCGGGCATTGTGGTGGGCGCCTGTGGTCCCAGCTACTTGGGAGGCAGAGGCAGGAGACTCGCTTGAGCCCAGGAGTTGGAGGTTGCTGTGAGCTGTAATGCCGCGGCACTCTACCCAGGGGGATGGCTTGAGGCTCTGTCTCAAAAAAAAAAAAAAAAAAAAAAAGATACTGGAGTGGCTTTAGGTGTAAACTAGTTCTGATGGTTAGAGGGAATGCCCATGTCACTCTTCCCCCAACTCCAGCAGCCCAGCACAGAGAGTGAGAGACTGCCTGGTAATCTAGAGAATTCTCCTGTTTATTACCCAAGTCCACCAAGGCAGCACTCCCAGGAGTCTGTAAGAATCAACTGGGCTAGGGGCACCCCCCTCGCCATGTCTGCAGTGACCAAGTACTTAACATCACAATACTCAAATCCCTATGACTATCTGGGAAGCCTTCTCAAAAAGGATACCTAACATTGACAACCATCCACAAACATCAAGAATGCCCAGGAAAACAGGACCTCACCTAATGAACTAAATAAGGTAATAGTGACCAATCCTGGAGCAATGGAGATACGTGTATGTGACCAAAGAACTCAAAACAGCTATCCTGAGGAAGCTCATTCACCTTCAAGACAACACAGAGAAGGAATTCTAAAGCCTATTAGAGAAATTTAATAAAGAGATCAAAATAATAACAAAAAATCAAGCAGAAATAGTGAAGTTTAAAAATTAAACTGACAAACTGAGAAGTGCAGCAGAATCTCTCGATAGCAGAATTGGCCAAACAGAAAAATTAGTTAGCTTGAAGAGAGGGTATTTGAAAATACACAGTCAAAAGAGCAAACAAGGTAATATAAAAATTCTAGTAATATTAATATGCAGGATGGGAGATCAATAGAGTTAAAGCATTCTTCAGAAGCAGAGAAATTTTAAAGACAAATTTTAATATTTATTTTTAATTTGCATTATGTTCACTCTATTTGCTGTATAATTCTGAGTTTTGATTCTTCAGAACATGGAGTCATGTAATCAAACCACCATCAAAAAATATAGACCTTTCCATCAACCCAAAATTTCATCATATACTGTCTCTGTAGTTAGTTCCTCTTCTGACTTCTAACCACTGGCAACCACAATCTGTTCACTATCCTTGTGGTTTTGCCTTTTTCAGACTGCCATGTGGATGGAATCATATAGAACGTACCCTGAGTGTAGCTTCTCTGTATAATACATGCAAGTGAAACTCTTCCATGTTGAGTACATCGGTACTTCAGTGACTTTTATTCCTGAAAAGTTGTCTTTGTTCAATTACTGCAACATCTGGTCTTTTCAGAGTTAGTATCTATATATTTCTTTTTCTATAATAACTGGTTTTATTTTTCTGGTACTTTTTATAAGATTGCATTTTATCACGGGCATTTTTAATATTATGTGGTGAGCCTTGGGGCCCTGTTAAAACCCTGTGGAGAATGTTGGCTGAATGCTGGTATTAGTCAACTTTTAGATTGAAAGTTCTATCTTAGACTGTGGTTCTATTTTTTTTTTTTTTTTTTTAACGGCCAGGGCCAGGTTTGAACCTGCCTCCTCCAGTATTTGGGGCCAACACCCTACTCCTTGAGCCACAGGTGCTGCCCCCTGGGCTGTGGTTCTGCAGTTCAGTTTTCAAAGCTCTGCTATGCTGTGTTTGTTTATCTGTGCATACATCACTCATGGCCCAGTCTGAGATTTGGCTGCTGTTTTATCTTACAGTTGAATCACTAAAGCCTTTTCTCTGCTTCTTTGGGTCTATTCTATACACTGACTAGGTATAAGCCTGGGTCTTCAGATTATACGTAAAATTAGGGAGTCCCCTTCCCCCAAGCTCATTTTAGGGATTCTCATACCTTCTCACGCTCCTAAAGTCCCCTTTTCTCAGCTCTTCTCACCTGAAAAATAGTTCTATGAAGCTTTTGCTAAGATAATCACGTTACATTTGTTTTCCTTTTTATCCCTTCATCTATTAATGGGTTTAAACATATTTCCCAATATTGACCTATTTTTGCACTTACTCAATGAACTCCACTTGGTCCGAATATTTGATACCACTAATGCTCTGTTAAATTCTTTATGTTCATATTTTCTTTACAATTTCTCCAGTGATATCCTCTGCCTCTCTCTGTTAGCTTTTGGTGTTATTATTACTGTGATTTCAAATATAAAGTTAGAAGTCATGACGGTTAATTTCATGTGTCAACTTTGTTAGGCTCTGGTGCTCAGGCATTTGTTCAAACATTAGCCTGGATGTTGCTTTTCAGATATGATTGACATTTAAATCAGTAGTAGACTTTGAATAAAGAAGATTACCTTCCATAATGTGTGCAGGCATCATTCAATCAGATGAAAGCCTTAAGAGAAAAACTCTGAGGTCCCCCAAGGAAGGGGAGATGACATCATACTGTGATGTCAACTCTTCTCTGACTCTGCAGCCTGCTGGTCTGCCCTGCAAAATTCAGGCTTGCCAGCCCACAAAACCCTGGGAGCCAAATCCTTAAAATAGATTTCTCTCTCTCTTTGGTTCTTATTCTACATGAAGCACTTATTTGATACTTGAGATTGAGTAAATAATTGCATCTCTCTATTCTCCAACTCCCATTCAATGCAGATAGTATCTTCAACATGTAAAACTCAGTTCTCAAGTCAGCATGTCAAAGAAATAGATCTTGCTGATATATACTTGAGCACAATGAACTTGCATGTGTGTTGGAGTAGTTTTTTTATTATATATTTGAGTAGTTTTTATTTTGTTTTTCTATTGTACTAAAGCCTAAGTGAAAGGGATGTTATTCAGCTTATGAGTACTACTGCTTTTTTTCATTTTTAAGTAAATTTATGAATAAGAATAATCTGCTTTTTATAAGAGGGAAGAATTTTTTTCCTCTTGAGTTTGAGGTTGCTGTGAGCTGTGACACCACAGCACTCTACCAAGGGTGACAAAGTGAGACTCTATCTCAAAAAAAAAAAAAACCCTCACCATTAGAAAATAGTGACTCAGAGATGTGCAACATGTCACTCACCACTATTGCCATTTTCCTTCTGTGCACAGTGAAAATAGTGGCCTTCCTTTATACCAACCAAATTGGGCACATCTAGTGCTTGTGAGACCAAGTGTGAGTCTTGTAGCACAGGATGCAATATTTATGTATTCAGTATAACATTTTGGCAAATGTTTGGTAAACGTAAAATATATACTACACTACATGTACTATACTACACATAAAATATAAGAATTATCCTTACTTGAAACACGTATTGTCCACTAATGAAAAAGACAAATGAGCAAAGAGATAATTTCAATACATAGTCGTAATTTTGATAACAACACTGTGTGAGTTATCTGTTACCTCTTGCTCCAAATCTATCCTTCATTGCCTTTGCTCCAAATCTATCCTTCATTGCCTGCTTGGGACATGATGTTAGCCATTGTCAATAGAGGGTGCTGGAGGGACGCTGCAGAGGGAAGGAAGTCCGTTCCTGGTTCCAGTGAGCTTCCCAGCACTTTTGTTCCTATAGTGTGGCACTGGTACAAGGGAGCCCATGGAGCTCATCCCAGTGACTTTCAGCAGCACTACTATAGAAGTTCCTACAGTGAGTTGCAACAGTGCCCCAGGAAGGTTTCCGGAGCGAGTGCAGTAGTACCTCCCAAAGCAGTTTCCAGGTGAGTTCTGTAGTTATCTTAGCAGCCCTACAGGGAGGAATTTAGTGGCATTTCCCCACCCCCCATTAGCAGCTTCTAGATGAGTTTTACCGCAGTGAGCTTCACATCAGTAAATTCAGTGGCTCCGTAGAGTCTGCAGAGTTCTGTGGTCAGCCAAAGAGTTCAGCAAAATCTTTTGCAGGAGCCTTCCTGGCCACTCAGCCAGCAACCAGCCAAAGCTTCCCATCCTGTCAACAGCAATGCATGCACAAAGCTTCCCAGTAAATATCAGCACCGCAACGGGCAGTGTTCTGCCAACTAGCTCAGCTCAATGGCAACTCTGCAGGAGGCTGCCAGCCTGTGAATCTCAGCCTCTGACTGAGGACCAGTTCTGGCTTGGGAAACCCCATGAACTTTTCCACCATCCAGCAGGTAGCAACCATTCCAAAGAGCTCTCAGTCCTAGTCTTGGAGAGAGCCTGCTTCCTTGAGTACCCAGCCTTAGCGTTTAGTAGTTTTCTCTATAAATTGTTAATAATTCCTCACATTAAATGCTTTCTCTTCAATTTCTGTAGGGTTTCTATCTCCTTATTGGACTTTGATTGATGCAAGCACCATTTGTTATAGCCATCAAAAATTGATAGACCCTAAATTAATGACACAATGAACATTATTTATATGGACTATGATTACATGGCAAAATACCTATAATGTTTTTCCTCCTTGCTCAATAATGCATATTATACCTTAAATAAGGACAGGTCCCCTGGTGACCTATTAATCTTCCTTTTTATGTGAAAAATGTACCTGAAAGATAACTTTTATATCACTTAAAAATGAATGTTCAGGAAATGGTACAATGCGTATTGTACCAGAGAAAATTCTTTCTCCAGTCAAGAACTAAACTGCATAATAAATTTAACCCCCAAATTCAATAATCTGCTTACCTTAGGAATTAAGTTTGTGAAAAATGGGGTATTAATCAGCAAATGCTTCACTTTACTACCTGATGGACACTGACGTTTCAGAGCTAAACTTGGATGTGAAGACACACTGGCTTGCAGTATACTAGCCAGGTGGAATAGGATATTAAACCTTTTAGATGCAAGTTCTCATTGGCTTTAGAGGGGATTATCTCTATTCATTTGTAAGGTATTGTAGATACAGAGGTCTGAGGCAATATATTCTAAAATTCAGTAACACAGCAATACCCTCCTGGGTTCCCATTATAGATACAGGGGGACACAGTGATGAACCCAGCTCCTTCCCTTAAAGCAGCGGTTCTCAATCTGTGGGTCGCAACCCGTTTGGAGGCCTCCTGCATATCAGATATTTACATTATGATTCAAAACAGTAGCAAAATTACAGTTATGAAGTAGCAACAAAAATAATTTTATGGTTGGGGGTCACCATGAGGAACTGTATTAAAGGGTCGTGGCATTAGGAAGGTTGAGAACCACTGCCTTAAGGAGTTCATAACCCAGTAAGGAAGACATTCATGTATATGACAAGTAGAATTTAGGACAAACTGAGTGAGTAACAAATAAAGAGCATGGCAGCCAGAAGCAAGTGCGTCTTGACCCTCCAGCTGCAGGGAGTGCACCGACCAAGGCCCACTGCTGAGCTGACAGCCATTGCAGCTTTTATTCTGAAACAGCACTTCCCACAGGCTGCTCCCACCCCTGGGACTGAGAGTGGCAGCCATACTAGGGCAGCCCGTTTCCAGAAGATAGAAGACTGACTTGAGAATTCCCCACCGCCAGTCTTGCTGAACCTTCCTGAGAAATGTACTGCACCCAACTCCTTTCCTTCCTATTTCTCTCTCCTCCACTCAGGGTCCCATGCATCACAGTCTGATGCCTCCCTCAGCCTCCTCTGGCCCCTTCTCTATTTTCTCTTCCAGACATGTCCTCTGATAGAGTTGTTGCGGTTTAATCCCATCCTGGCTACTCTGCTTCTGGGAGGACCCAGATTAATACACAGAGGTACAAGCAACAAGTATGAAGATGGAAAAGAAGAAATATTAATTTTGAAAAATGACCTCAGAAAAAGTATCTTTTCATTTGGACCTTAATGGAAGAGTTGGAATTTAGTAGGAGAAAATGCAGGACAAGGGTAAGCTGGCCTGGGGAATAGTAAATGGCATGGTGGGAGGAAGCAGCCCAGCATGGCCAGATCGTGAAGGACATAGCAGAATGTAATGATGTATCTTTGTACATAAGGGACCAGGAGGAAATTCTGAAGTGCTTTATTATCAAATGTAGTTATTCTTAATCATTTTAGCATTTTGAATAGGAAAGTAAAAAAAGAGCTTAACTCAAGAGTTTTGGGAGTTTTTTGGCTATAAGCAGAATATCCAATTCAAGTGGATCTAAATGTATTTTATTGTCTCAAATTCTAAGAAATGAACAAGTAAGCATTTGGGTGAGTAGATCCATTCAGTTATGTCACCAATAACCCAAGAGTTTTATCTCTGCACTTCACTTTGTACAATGTTGACTTTTTAAGGTATAAAGATGATTTTCAGGTGCATTAGGGGCTGGGTGCTTCCTTGTCTAAATATGAGACATTAGTGGATTTCTATGATTCTCCCTTAAGAAAAAGGAAGAACCAGGCGGTGCCCATGACTCAGTAAGTAGGGCATGGCCCCATATACCAAGGGTTGCTGGTTCGAACCCAGCCCCTGCCAAACTGCAACAAAAAATAGCCGGGCATTGTGGCAGGCACCTGTAGTCCCAGATACTTGGGAGGCTGAGGCAAAGGAATCGCCTAAGCCAAGAGCTGGAGGTTGCTGTGAGCTATAATGCTACTGCACTCTACCGAGGGCAATAAAGTGAGACTCTATCTCTAAAAGAGAGAAAGAAAAAAAGAAAGAAAGAAAGGAAGAAAGAAAGAAAGAAAGAAAGAAAGAAAGAAAGAAAGAAAGAAAGAAAGAAAGAAAGAAAGAAAAGATAAGAAAAAGTAAGAACCTTCATGCCACCTGCCACAGACTTGCCTGGCCTCTTCATCTATAAAGTCGGGTTGCATACCCATTCCTCAACGAATGAATGGCATGTGGTATTGCCTTTAAATCGATCAGTCCAGTCAACTTCTCCTTAAATAAAGGCTATTCTGGGGCTTGAATGGATAAAGACTCCTTATTGGGGATCTATACGGAGAAATTGGGCGACTTTATCAAGGCAACAATTTTTACTGCAATGGTAAAGGAAATTTTAGGAAGATACTTTTGGGAGTTATATGGAAAAAGGATCAGTGAATAAAAATTAAAATGAAGTGACCAGTTGGACAGCTAATGCAGCAGTCACAAGAAGTGACAACCAGATTAGTGACAATGGAATGAATAGATAAATGAATAAGAAGGAAATCTTAATGTTTTTGCAAGAACTAGAGAAAATTCATGCACAGTCACTCATGTGTATAATCTTAGTGCTTTGTGAGGCTTAGGCGGGAGGATTGCTTGAGTTTCAGAGTACAAGACCAACCTGGGCAACATAGTGAGATCCTCTCTTTACAAAAAAATTTTTAAATCTAGTTGAGCATAGTGGCACATGTGTGTAATCCTAGCTACCTGGGAGGCTGAGGTAGGAGGATCACTTTCGTTTGAGGTTACAGGGAGCTATGATAGCACCACTGAACTTTCAGCATGGGCAATAGAGTCAGACCTTGTCTCTTAAAAATAAATTAATTAAAAAATTAAAATTAAAAAAATAAGAAAGGAATAGAATCAGAAAAGGGAATCCAAAGGAGGAAAGAGTTTTATAGAGAGATGGGACAGCATAGAGAGCTGAAGCCTAGGCATTGGTTTTGTAGGGGGCCAGGGAAAACTCCCCTCTCACCTTCTGAAGGTTCAGTACGAAAATTAATTCACAATGGGCGGCACCTGTGGCTCAAAGGAGGCAGGTGCTGGCCCCGTACTCTGGAGGTGGTGGGTTCAAACCCAGCCCTGGCCAAAAACTGCAACAAACAAACAAACTATATATATATATATATATATATATATATATATATGTGTGTGTGTGTGTGTGTGTGTGTGTGTATATAATAATGTATATAATTTATATATTATATATATTACATATTTATAATATATAAACTAATTAAGCAAACAAACTATATATATTATAATATATATAATTATAATTCATTATAATTTATTATAAAATTAATTCATAAAAGGCAGATTAATTGGAGAAAAGGCATACAAAATTAATGTATATTTGGGAAAAACCACCAGGGTTCAGAGGCTTATCTACCATCCTAGGAAGACAGGTTTTAGGAGGAAGTAGAAGAGGAATTCTCGGAGGGGGAGCAAGACAGAATTAGTAGGGAGAATGAATGGATCTGGAATAGGAACTAATTGTAGATAGTTCTCTTGGTAATCTGAATAAGCTGAGAGCAAGATAGGGTCTGTCTCTCTGATTACCAAGAAGGCAACCACATCTCAAAGGGTCCATTCATTCAAGTGTGGTTACATTCAGGTGTGTTATGTCCTTGGTTCTACTGGGAAAGGAAGAAAAAACAATTGTTCTCCTCTGTGGGTCCCATCTTAGTCAGATAAAGGAACTTCAATTTTATCCTGTGTTTTTGGAGAGACATTGAGGTTGGGGAGGGGAAGGTCAGAGTGACTTTGAACCTTCTTCAGTCTGAGCCACGATAGCATCAAGTCAACTTGGAATTGGCACCTGCCTCCAAATTTAGCCTATTTCTTTGGGGAAGGTACTCCTGGAGTGTGAGGCTATAATCTAGACTGGTTAAGCACTAATGAACTTTGACAGCAAACAGCATGGGTTTCATACTCTTCTCTACCTAGTAGCTATATTACCTTGGACTCTCAAAGCCTTGGTTTCCTCAACAGCAGATAATATTCTCTCTCCTCATCTATTACCAGTTCTTGTTTGTGTGTCTGAATGGTTTTGACATTAGCAAACATCACTAGACACCATAAGTTCAAAATGTAAAATTGTGAGAAACAGTACTAACGAATGCTTCTTGTGGTAACAAAAGGTGATGTTTGCAAAGAATATAGTCTGCCTGGCAGAGAATAAGGTACAAATAAGCGATGGCTATGATTTTTGTTACCAAAACTGAGAAATTCTTGGCTTTCGTGATAAGGACACCTTGGGTAGCACCTCAAAACTAGATTTATTGCTATATAATAAATGGCAAAAAAAAAAAATGTAGGAGGGAAATGAGGGAGATAAAATAAGGAATCTCTGCTCTGGAACTGAGTGTGACCAAGGGGCCCATGGCAGGAGCAGATGTGTCTCTACTTCTGCTTCTATGTTTATTCAGAGACAGAGAAGCAGGGATTAAAAATCATAAAACAGCCCCACCCTAGTTATCTGTGCTTATCAGGTCTGCACAAATAGGTCTGCGTCTTTCTTTCCAGTTATGAACTCTTTAATTTGCTGATACAAATACTGAAAAGTGTCTGTTTTTTCTTTTTTAAGAGATAGGTCTTGCTCTGTCACCCAGGCTAGAGTATAGTGGCATGATCCTAGCTTACTGCAACCTCCAACTCTCCTGGGCTCAAGCTTCCCCACTAGCTGGGACTACAGGCACTCACATAACCACACCTGGCTAAGTTTTTATGTGTTAAGAGACAAGGTCTCACTACGTGGCCCAGGCTGATCTCAAACCCCTGAGTTCTAGTGGTCCTCTGGCCACAGCCTCCCAAAGTGCTAGGATTACACGTGTGAGCCATTGCATTGGCCCTGAAAAGGTTCTTTTTCCTTCTAGAATCATTTCCTTTAGGAAATATCCCTAGAGCAGTGGTTCTCAATCTTCCTAATGCTGTGACCCTTTAATACAGTTCCTGTGGATCAGATTGAGAACCGCTGCCCTAGAGTAACTCCACCAATTTTCTAAGTGGTCATTACAACAGAAAGACTCCCTCCTGCACCCCATCTAATCTGGATACGTGAAAACCACTATTTGTGCAGATGTATACAATTGTATACAAACAACCAACATTGTCTCTACCCGTAACGAACTCAAAGCTGCTGGTAGGCAGGCCTGATTCTAACTAAAGACCATGCAGAAAGTGTGGTGATAGTACACTCTGATAGGCACCAGTTGGGCGGGTGCCCAGGGAGGTCTTGGACTTAGGAGGGATTCAAGGGGTATCTAAATCTTAAAGTGAGAGAAGGAGTCAGAGGAAGGGTTAGAGAGAAAGGAGGATTCCTGCCCAAAGGAACGGGATTAGAGGAGACACCTGAGGCAACAGCTCCTCTCAGCTTACCCACACTTTCTGTACAGCCTTCCACAGGTGCACACTTGAGGCTGTTTCATGCTCCCTTTCAGCTGTGAAAGCTTCTTGGATGCCCCCTCTGTAGATGGGATGATAATGACAGGCTATAGACGTTTTTGCAAAATAGAATAATTTTGTTACCCACAAACCATGAAGCTGAGACAACTTGCTCTGAATACGGCCCAGTTTGGCTAGTAGCATCTTGGGGGGCTGAAAAAAGAAAAGGGGCCCGAGTAAAAACACGACAAGGTGAACCGTGCTTCAAAGCCAATGTGCTTACCATGGGCGCATTTTGTACATAGTATATTTCTATTTTCAAATGCTTGGCTCGCCCCAAAGAGAAAGCTAGGAAGCTTAGAGTAGGAATGTGGGTTCCTACCAAATTCAGGAACTTTCGCTTTCCAGCAAGTGCCATTCATAGATTTTCTAACACAACCACCAAATTATTCTCGTACAAACATTCACGGAGTACTGACCATCTACTAACCCCACCCCCAAGAAAACACCTGGGTTTATAATCATGAATTAGCCAGACAATTCTATCTGCTTCCATTGAGCTTGCCATCTGGAAGACTTAAATTTCAAAATGTAGATTATTACATATAGGTTAACATTTACATTTCAAAACCTGCACACTTTATAAAATATTTGTTTCAGGAAAGTCGTTGTCTAGAAGGCAGATGACGCCCGTACAGGGATAATTTGTGGCATGTTGCCTAGACCTTCAAATGTAGGCAGATCTAGAACTCATCCCTGAGCAACAGCGACTTGGAGGATTAAGCGCTTTCCGGGTCCACACCACTTGATTGTGCAGGTGGAGAGGTAGAGGCTAAACGCTCCGGGGAGCTTCCAGACATCACCATCCACCCAACAGTCAAAGCGACTTGCTCAGCGGAGAGCAACGCATCGTTGTTTTTCCCTTTTTTCTTTTGCAGAAGGGGATGGGGAGGAGGAGTTTAAGACGTGACTTTCACCGACTCTCGCCCTTGTGCCCACTTCTTCCTTCTCCCTTTCTCGGCTCAGGGCCCTGGGCAGAGCGCCGGCGGGGAGCATGCTCAGTGAGCAGCCGGGAGCACGCGCCGAGCTGCGCTTCGCACGGTCACCGGCCAGCGCGGGGCGCCGGGAGCCGCGGGCTGGGGCCGCAGCTGCGGCTGGTTCCTGGAAAGCGGATCTCCCGCCCGAGGACGTGCGGCTTTCGGCGGCTCAGCTGCGGCGGCGCGCGGCGGGGACCCAGGGAGTGGCGGGCGGAGCCGCTGTGCCCGAGCGCTCGCACGCGTCCTCCGCTGCTGGTGTCCACACTGAGCCCGGTCCTCTGGCCACTGCTGGATGATTGAGCAGGAATGACAGGACTCTGGCTGACCGTGAAGGGCGAGTGAGAGCCACAGAGAGGAGGCGTGTCGTGGAAGAAAGTGCTTAGCAAAGATTGTTGCGGAAGCTCTAATTGATTATCCCTTTTCTTCACTTGTGACCCTGGCGTCCCCTGCGATTGACCTGAGAAAGATGGTTACAGTAGTGACGAAGCTGGTCCACTGCTTTCTCAGGTAAGGGGCACATCTTCGAGCTTTTTCTCTTTGCAGTGCGTTTATCAGCTTTGACGTCAACAGCTTAGAAAGATTTTTTGGGTTTTGTTCTTTTTTCCCCAAATTATTAGCTTTATTCTCCCCCTACTAGTTCTTGAAGACTGAGGAAGAAGACTTCGTGTGTGATTGTAAACGGCCTTTCAGGCTGAGGTTTAAAGACACGCACTAGTTTGTTTGCTAACCTCTGTCATTCTGGACTGTCCTACCAGCTTGGTTATAGTTTGCCTTGCATGGACCATTTAATAGTCTCCATTTGCAAGTTGAGGTTAAAGGTACTTTCAAAAAAAAAGATTACTGGGATAATCTTGGGAAAGCTACTTCTTGCCCTCTCTATAAATTGGTTGCTAATAGCTTTTTTTTTGAGATGATGATGATTTCAGTTACAGCCAGGAGAGAATAATTGATAACATTAAAATTTACATCAACCTCGATCGGCATTAAGCTTAGGCTGATTATAGGAAATATTTACACAACAGTTATTTGGGTTTCTTGTTAAAAAACCCCCCAAAGCAAGCATTAAGGTTTTACTCTTGAGAAATAGGTAGGAGCCCACAAATTGGAACAAAAATTAAAAGTTAGCACTCATCGCATTCTTTGGGTGTGGGGAAGGAGGGTGGCTTCTCCACGGAGGCGTCCGTTTAAAAGTAAAGACACATTTTCAAAATGTAATTCTGTGTTTGCAAATTGACATTATTGACAAAAATTGTGGAATGAACATCTTCAGGTGGCTCTTCATATAAAAGAAAGACACAGGAGGCTGGGAACTTAAGACAAGAGCAGTTGCATAAGTACTCTGTGCTACCAAGGAAAAGCTATCTAAAATGTCAGGTACTACTGTAGTTTCAATAGCTATTAATGTGGCTAACAGTTTTAGGAGAAAGCACTTTTCCAAGTAAACTCAAGTTTATAAGATAATGGTTGGTTTGTGTATTGATTAACATTTAGCAACTGTGATCAAATGGGGGTGGTAAAATGTCTTCTTCCTAGTTTGACCTTAGACTTTTTTATTTCCTGCTTAAAAATAAAGTTATTAATAACAATTCCTGTAAAATAGTAACTATGTGTTATGTCTCTAAACATCAAAGAATATTTTTCTTATCAAAACCGAAAAGAATGCAGCAACCAACGTTCAAGTTTTTGAGGACATCTAATCTGCTAAATTCATAAATTTTGATTTATTGCTTGTGCATGTCGTCAAAGAGTAGGACACTGTTAAGTGAATAGAGATTAAAATACAACAAATACAAATCTTTCAGTGATAAAGAGGACAAAGTAAAACAAGGAAATACTTGATTCTATGTGGCAAATACTTAACTGGAAAAAAAGTTGAAATTTCTGGACAGATGATTGCTTTTAAAGCCTTCTTTTAAACATAATTTAGTATTTGTAATGCATTCTTTTTCAAGCCCATTTACCATGAATGAGTGACAATATCTTTATAGGCAAACTGGAATAGAGGTTCAAAATTTGCTTTATAAATGGTTATCAGCCCTTTCCTGAAGCACGGGCTATTTTCCATAGCTTTCCATGGCAGAGCTGTACAAGTTTATAAATGTGTGTCTGATGCATGAAATTAAAACAGGTGCATAATGCGAGGGAGGTGTCTCAGCCCTGGAAAGGGGCAGTATAAGACAACGATTGGAACTGGCCAACAAAGTCTAGCAAAGCTAGATAAAAGGGATAAACCTGAGGACACAGCTTCTATTAAGGGAGAGGAGTCAAGCTTGTACGGAGCTGGAAATTTCTATTTCTAGTTCATTCTGTAGGCACTGGAACCCAGTGAGTATCAGTGAACAAGCTTTATTCTACAAAAGGGACAAAGTTCCTAAAAGTCTCTTTACTTGCCCTGGAGCTTGGAGAAAACTGTTCCTTCCTCCCTTTTTTGGTGTAAATACCCTGGCTGTATGTGTTAGCTGCACCCCACTCTCCAAGCTCTGACCCTTGGTAAGACAAAAGCTGCCTGGCGTCTCTCATGTTAATAGTTTGGCCTCTGACATTACCTGTTCTCAACCACTGAGTTCACAGATCCCCACCCTAGTGTCCCTCAGTGGAATTAACATGAGAAATGTTCTTTTCAGAAGCTCCCAAAGACCCAGGATTTTATTGAGAAAACTGCCTTCCCAAGCTCTGGCTGGGCTTTGATTATTCTGTGGAATAGTAAGTCCCTAACTGGCCATGATAGTTGCTATGCTAGCTAGACATGAAATTTGTTCCAGTGCGAAGTACCACAATCATCAATCACTAATCGAAGAAGAAAACAGGAAAAACTTATTTCCACGTTTGAATATTGAGGAGAGGTAGACCGTTCTGTTCCTTTCTTTCCTTCTCTTCCTCGATTCTGACAAATGATGACGAGTGAAACTATTTCAGGGCAAGTTCTGTGTTTCCCATTTTAAGGAGTGAGCATGGTGGTGGGGTCATCCCATCCTGTCTCCCTCCCTCTGCCCCAGCCCTTGCTATCCACCACTGGTGCTTCTTACCATATCAGATAGAAAAGAAATGACATTTTATAAATTCCTTTAGATGGAATTAATGAGTGAAGCAAAGGCTTGAAATATAATGAATTTCATTTTACATTTTAATATTCAAATAGTACTAGAACGTCATTCAGTTATGTGTTCCCTCTGGTTTTTCCTTCATTAAGTTGAAACTTTTGGGGGCTTGATTTTATTTCTCCACCACTATTTTGGAGATGGACGCACCTCATGTTTAGGATTAGAACGTATGTCAACAATTACTTGTTTGTTTTCAAAATCTATGTAGGATATATTTCAAGTATCTTCAATAGAAGGCCACATGATAGAAATGTTTTATTTTAATAATAGAGAACTTTCTCAGCTATTCCCCCATCAGGTTTTTCATAACAGTTTAAAAAGAGCTAATCAACTATTTGTACAGCATGCACGGTTTTAGTCCTAGAGCTAGTCCCTGATTGATTTTGATTTAATAAATGAATTTTCCATTACTTACATGACTCCTAGCTGTGGTCTGAGCAATTTAATGAAAGGATAATTGTATCTACACAGAACTGGAAATACTCAAACTTTAACTGGAGTCTGGAGGAGAAGCCAGAAATATCAAATTAGTTCTAGGATTGATGTATTTATGCCCCAGATTCCAGGGGTTCTGTGTTGTCTTCAACGGCATGTGGTGAGTTTTTGGCCTGGCCAGTGATTTCCACTTTATCACTGTTGGGAATGCAATTTGAGAATGAAGACACCTACTGGGGCTTAAGGAAAAGCCTAATGTTGTTTCTGTGTGATGCTGTTTCTGTCATATAGCTCAGCAATGGAGGATAAGTGTAGGGCTGTGGTTGACGTCTTTTCAAATGTGCAAGTCCAGCTGGAGTCTGAGTATCTGCATTTCTCAGTGAAGGGCAGATGGGGAAAGTATGGCGTGTGACTGCTGGTAGGGCACTCAGGGTTGTCCTCTTTGAAGAGATGACACTTGATCTGAACCCAGAATTGAACGGAGTCTGGGGCCATGTTCCTGGGTGCTTGGTTTGTTCTAGTGATGCATGGATAGTAGTGTCAGAATGGGGGAGATCTGAGATAGAACTCGATGTGGGGGTGCAGGGAGGTAAGAGATAAAGTCAGAGTGGTAAGGATTGTGGAGAGTGAAATTTTAAAGCTCAGTGGAACCCATTGGGGGATTTGACTTGCTACATCATTCACGCTGGTCTTGTACTCTTGGCTTTTATTTTAAAAGAGCATGATGACTGATTTATGGAAAATGCACAAAGAGTCTAAAGGGAAAGCTGAGAGATCAGGGAGGGTGGCACTACAGTGGGCAGAGGTCTTGCTCACTTGGACTCGGGAGGTGGCAGTGGAGATGGAAGCCAGCATGTAGACTTTCTTCTCTTAGTTATATTTTCAATTACCGACATAATGTGATTTTGTTGCAGAAAACCTAAAAAATACACAGACATGAGTCCAAAGAAATTAAATGATAATCCCACCACCCAAACTTAATCACTGTAATATTTTCGGGATCCCATAGAAAACTTAGAAAATACAGGGACCTGTCCCTCAAAGAAACGAAATAGTCTGTCATCCTACCTCCTAAATTTATAGGTAATATTTTTGGTATAGATCCTGTGAACCCTTTTTCAAGCCTATATATTATTTTTAGGAATCAGTCTATTCTGATAAAACATTTCTGGGCTTAAACTAGAAAACACGTGGCATAGACTGGATGAAAAGGTGATTTTACATGTCACAGAGTCACTTCATTCATTAAATATTTTACTGTATCCCTAAATGCTAGGGCTATATGATCTTTGTATCTGCTTTCCTGATTAACCATCCTCTCCCATATCACATTTTGGTAGCACTACCTTCCTTGGAGGTTAGGAAGGCTGAATTTGACCCTCACTCCTAATGTGTAAGCTGTACTCGTTCATGATCTTGCGTTAGCAGAAACAAGGATTTTAGAGCTCTCAAACTGTTTTTGGAATCTTTTCACTAGAGATGGTCTAGGAAGGGGCTGAACTTGGTAGCCCTCAGACCTGGAATAAACCAACAGAGGTCTTAGGACTGGGAGGACCAAATATCTTTTTCCTTAGGATTTTGCTCCTAAGTCTTCATCTTTCCAGAGGTATTTATCCGTAGGCCTCCTCCAAATAGGGGCTCCCTGGAACATGGATGGGAGAAATCTTGCAGAAGTCTCCTTCTGACTCTCAGAGAATGTATCCATTTCACCTCCTAGTCTGGTTTCAAATACATGCCATTTCATAGGTGTGCATGTCTTGATTATTGCTAAAAGATACAACTGTTTATTTGCATTCTATTTCGAAGCTTTTAGAGTAATTTCATATGGTCTATTTTGAAATAAACACTTAAGGCTATACTTCCTTATCTGTCTCCAGATGTGTGAAATTCAACATATCCACAGGAGAATGGGGTTTCTATTAGTAATTCAAGTTTGTTCCTCTTGCTATATTTCCTGTCTCAGTGAAGAGAGAGTCCTACCTTTCCTAATGTCTCCCAAATGGACATTTTTTTTTTTAGCTTTTTTCCTCATAATAGAATATCATGCCATTCTTTAGCACTTTCTTTTCCATCCCTTCGGAAAAAGGTCTATCCCAATTCAGAAAAGCCTCACAAACCTTTTCCTCCCTCCCGTCTACCAGTTCATAGTTTTGGTTTAGTCAATTCTTCCTACCTTTCACCAGGTCTGTTAATCATCATAGAAGGCTATGAAGGACAGACAACGATTATTTACCCAGGATAATTAAAAATGAATGTATTTTTTATAAAGGATGTAAGGACAGAGTACTCGTGCTCATATGCCTGGTTTAGAAAAAAATCACAAAGACTCCGCAGAAATCTCAAGGCTGCACAAAAGACTGTTGAAACCTTCACAGAAAGTACTTCTCCAAGGACATCTGCCCGGGAACTGCCTGTTTAACCTTGGACTGGCATCATCCTTGTTACTGATCTTTGTAGCCAAAGATAATTATTTCAAAACAACTATGCAGTTCTCATTGTTTCCTTAGACGTCTTTTGTCTTCCTTTACCTCCGTGAATACCCACATAGTTGACGATGGTGGAATAGTCCCAATGCAGTGTTCTTTTTATTCCCAAATAAATATCTTTTTTTTTTCTTTTAGAAAGCCTCTCTCTGTTATTTAGGATGACCTATATTTATAGTCAATCAATATTGCAGGAAGTGGCATTACTCCCTGTTTGGTCCACCCTCAGGGTGATAAACTTCAAACTTCTTAGATAAACAAGGTACATGTCAATCTTCCTGATTTCTAAATTCCTTCCCTTTCTCATCATTTTACCCTGTGGTCTAGCTTCTTTGGAGGGGAGGGGAGGGAGACAGTCTCACTTTGTTGCCCTGGGTAGAGTGCTGTGGCATCACTGCTCACAGCAACCTCTAACTCTTAGACTCAAGTGATCCTCTTGCTTCAGCCTCCCTAGTAGCTGGGACTACCAGTGCCCACCACAATGCCTAGCTATTTTTAGAGATGAGGTTTCATCTCACTCTTGCTCAGGATGGTCTTGAACTCAGGTGATCTACCCACCTCAGCCTTCCAGAATGCCAGCTAGGATTCAGGTGTGAGCCACCATGCCTGGGGCCTCAGTCCAGTCTAGCTATTTTGATCCTTCCTTTGTTCTTTGACTGTGTTGGTTTTGAGCTTTATGCTTCTGCACCTGCCATTTCTCCAACTGAAATGTTACTTCTTCTTCTTCTCCAAGTGGTACAATCCTGTCTGTTCCTAAATGGCCACACCTAATGTAACCTGTTCTGTGGCTGCGTCTTCAGACTTTGTCCATCTCCCCTTATATATTCCTGGAGAAATTTGATCAATATTAAAACTTTTTAAATCTTTCTAATCTATTTTCTGTTAGACTTGTGTCTATGCAGGTAGCACTTTGATGTTTGGTATGTGCCTAATTAATGTTTACTATGTGAATAAGGGATAAGTGAATAAACAAAACACATCACTTTCTCTCCTTTTCCCTAGAGTCTTTCCTTCATGGGGAAACAGCTTCTAGATTGGATAAGTTTGTGCTCATGGGAAAGTGTGCGTTCCTGAGTGAGGGATGGTGTGTTTTGTTTTGTTTTTGTTTTACTTCCCCAACTAGTCTCTCATCATGTCTTAAACTTAGGAGTACCCTTGGCCAATGCTGGCCTGCCTCTTGTTTTTGTAAATAAAGTTTTATTGGAACACAGCTGTGCCCATTCACTTATGAATTTTGTATGACAGATTTGAGTGTCTATGACAAAGACCATATGGTCTGCAAAGTTGAAGACATTTCCTATCTGACCTGACCTCTGGGGGTGGGGTGGAGCTGGAAGGCTAGGATCAGGGTGGCAAAATGACTGCCTTTAAGAATATTTCCCAAGCAGCAGAAGCAGTAATACATGAGGTCCTTATATGTGATAATTCATGTCTAAGACTCATATTGATTTGAGTATTTAATATAGAAATTATTAGGTTATTAAATGTGAAATGTCTAGTTTTTGTTTTATTTTTGAGACAATCTCCCTGGGTAGAATGCCATGTTCTTACAGCTCACAGCAACCTCAAACTCTTGGGTTTAAGCGATTCTCTTGCTTCAGCCTCCCAAGTAGCGGGGGCTACAGGCACCTGCCACAACACCCAGCTAGTTTTTTATTGCAGTTGTCATTGATGTTTAGCAGACCAAACTGGGTTCAGACCTGCCAGCCTCAGTGTATGTGGCCAGTGCCCTACCCACTGAGCTACGGGTTCTGCCTGAAATGTCCAATTTTGAATTGAAAGTTTAGTTTATTATATCTCAAGAAGTAAGACAATTAAAATATGTGCCTAAACTATCAACACAGTTCTGCCATCTTAGCAGTAGCTCGTGTATGCCAGCAGCAGAGAAGCCTGGAGAGCAAGGGGCAGTGAAATTGCAAAAGGCATTTTCCACTGCTTGTTGAGGATTGAATATTTTTCCTCACAAAAAGTGGTCCAAAGCCTGGAAGAAGTGGCAGTCAGTTGGTGCAAGGTCTGGTGAACACAGTGGATTCACAGAGCATTTCCAACTCTAGCTTCTATAGTTGAGCAGCACTGATTGATAGCCTTGTCTTGTGAGAGAATTGGTCTGTCTCTGCTGACCAGTCTCAGCTGCTTAAGCACAAGCAGCCTCCTCATGTCATCCAGGTGGCTGCAGCAGACATCCTCTGTGACTGACCAGGTTTCACAAAGCCACAGTGGATGATACCAGCCCTGGACCACCCAACCGACACTGTTAGCTATTTTTTGGTGAATATTCAAATAATTTGTATTGTGTTTCAATACTTCATCTTTATCCAACCATTGTGTTGAAGATGTGCCATGGTCAACAAGAATCCATTTCCCGTCACACGTAATAGTGCAGTGTGGAAACGCCTCACCTTTGTTGTGACAGTGAAGGAAGACAAACTGAGGGGTGATTTCTCTTCTGACACTCATTTAATTCATGCAGGAACCATCTATTTAGCTTATGTACCTTCACGACTTATTTCACATGGTCCAATATTGTTAGAATAGTAACGTCAAGCCTTGCTGCTAATTCACGTGTAGGTTTAGGTGGAGTGGCTTCCATGACAGCTTTTAGTTCATCATTATCCACCTTGGTCTCAGGTTGCCCATGTGGTTCGTTTCAATATTAAAATCACCAGAACATGGCTTCGCACCCATAGCTCAGTGGTTAGGGCACCAGCCATATGGCTGGTGGGTTCAAACCCAGCCTGGGCCAGCTAAGCAACAATGGCAACTGCAACAAAAAATAGCCGGACCTCATGGCAGATGCCTGTAGACCCAGCTACTTGGGAGGCTGAGGCAAGAGAATCATTCGAGCCCAAGAGTTAGAGGTTGCTGTGAGCTGTGATGTAGTCACAGCATTCTACTGAGGGCAACATAGTGAGACTCTGTCTCAAAAAATTAAATAAATAAATAAATAAATAAATAAAATCACCAGAACAGAACTTCTCAAACCATCAACATACTGTGTATTCATCAGCCCAGGCCTTCCCAAAATACTTTCTTGGTAACTCAAGCTGTCTGTGCCGCACTGGTTCCACTGTGGAACTCATATTCACAAATTTTTGACTTCTCCACGGTTTCATAAAAATTGCTCTTAAAAAAAAAATCTTTGAAAGATAATCAAGAGCTCAAATGTGTGTTCGAAAGAATGAGGATGTACCTTGACAATAAAAATAAAACTAGTGTCAGAGTGATGTCAGAGGTATCAGCTGTTAAACTTAGAACTTAAGGAAATCAGACATTTCTTAATAATATAAAAGAAATTTAGTGAAAAGTCTGGTAGCTTTGTTTCCATAATTATAAGATAGATGATTTTGACTGCACTTGTCTTTGGATTAAATAGTGATTTTCAGACCTTTTGCCTTCCCCCGTTCCCACCCTGTGAGTTTCTATTCATAATTCAGTATCTCTTGGTGGTGCTCCCGAAGTTGCATTTGGAACAAATTCCCACATGTGTTGCTAATCTAGGGGACATTTGGAGAACTGTCAGTCTAGAACAGTGGTTCTGAGCCCTAGCTGTGTTTTAGAATCACCTACCGGAGTTTTAAATTTTTTATTTTAAAAACATGCTTGGACCTCACCCCAGACTAGCTACCTTAGGATACTCAAGGCTGGTCTGTATTTAAAAAAAAAAAAAATGATTCTGAAGAACCCATTTAATTGTCCTGGTTTTAGAACTATCACATAGGCTTTGCTGGTTAAGGTATGTATGAGATATTTTGATTAAATGGTTTGAAGGAACAATTAGATACAGATTTCATTATAGTCTCAGTCTTAAGAAAAACTATACATTGGAATTTTGTTTATTGTATAGCTATTAAATTTATCTGTTAGTGGACTGCAGTCCAAAAAGTATATTGTGTTTAATTCAGAAAAGTTTTTTCTTAGTAAATTAGTTTATAACTTGGTGTGTTTTCACTATGTACCATGTAAAATCAGTTGCGATTCCATACCTGATACTTCCCATTTCTACTTCTCCTTGACAGTGAGTGAGATTTATTTTGAAGAGGGGCATGAACAGCTCACATTTTGCTACTCTTCCTGGTATCCCAGTAACAAGTTCAAATGCACAAGTGACATCTAGACCTGGCTGAGGCACTAGCTAGATTTTTCTTGGCTCTTTCAACTCTGTTCATGGGAAGAAAATAACCCTTAATGTCTTAAACCAGCATTCTCTAAACTTTTGGCACCAAGGACAGGTTTCATGGAAGACAATTTTTCCACGGATGGGGCTTGGGGGTGGGTGGGTCTGATAAGAGACCAAGTTTAGGCAGTGATGTCAGTGTGAAGAGTGGCTGTAAATGGAGATGAAGCTTCACTCTCTCCCCCCTACCTCCTACTATTCAGTCTAGTTGCTAAGAGGCTATAACCTGTACAGGTGCGGGGCCCTGGGGGCAGAGGACCATACTTTTAAACAATGTAAAGCCCTGGTTGCTCTATATGTGTTTCTGTTTACAGAACTCACTTTCCCTCTATCATGATTTCAGCATTCTGGATGGCTGACTGTGTTCATTTTAATTTTTGTTGATTGCTGTTTGTTGTGTTTGGAAGCCAAGTATTATGTCCAAATACAAATAAGGCAAAATGACAATGAAATAGTAAATGTAGAAGAACTAAGCCTTTGGCACTTTGGCAACTGACGTGGTAACTGCAAGAATCTTGAGCTCTACAAAAACTCTGAAACCCTGTGTTTATGAAGGGCCAGCATTTCTGTAATGCTTTTGGCTGCACATTTTATATATATTTTTTTAATTATTTGGTCTAAAAAGAATAGGAATAAATACTAAGATGTGAGTTTGATCTCTAAATCCATACAATAAAATAAACATCAACCTCTTAAACTACATAATTCTGTATTATAGAAGCATGATGATTACTAATGTGAAATGTCAGTATATGAGTTTGACAAATGGCTTAACAAGAATAATGTTCTGTAGTATGTAAGAGTTCAGTTATTAAGCGCATTTGGATAAATTTAAGTTTCAACCTGGCTGTCACGAGTAAAAATTTTTATAATTTTTTTTTTTTTTTGCATTTTGTTAAAGTCAGAAAAAATATTGGGAAGCTATTGCAAGTTATGTAGAAATGAAGAACTGTTTCTCTTTCCTTTTCATGAACCCATGGATATCACTTGCATATGCCCGGGTCAGTTCAACAAAGAGGGTCTTTTATTCCTAAGGATTTATTTTTATAGCTTCTGAAAAGCATTAGTACCCAGGAAAACCTCAAAGTAGTGCTGAATGTTAATTCATTAGTTATTATTTTAAGTATACTCACTAGAAGTTCAAGGACTAATTATCAAACTAGAAAAGTTGATTGAAATAGAAATCGTTTTTTAATGATATTTTTTGATTAGCTCATCACATTTTGCCCGTGGAATTTCATTTCTTAGGTGGAACTTTCTAGATCTCTTCCCCATACATAGGCTGGGGGCCAGCCTCACGGATGTAGTACTGAGGGCTCTTCTTACGCTTGCTTTTCCCCCCATTGCTCATAGGAATGTCATTCATGTTGGTGGATTCCCAAAAGGAATATGCTTTGCCCATGTTCAGATGGGTCCCGTGCTTGGGTTAATGGTCTGCTCTTGCTGTCTTAATTCTTTTTTTTTTTTTTTTTTAGACAAAGTCTCATTATGTTGCCCTCAGTAGAGTGCTATGGCATCACAGCTCACAGCAACCTCAAACTCTTGGCCTTAAGTGATTTTCTTGCCTCAGCCTCCTAAGTAGCTGGGACTACAGGTGCCCACCACAATGCCTATATATTTTGTAGAGATGAGGTCTCACTCTGGCTGGAACCTGTGAGCTCAGGTAATCCACCTGCCTCGGCCTCCCAGAGTGCTAGGATTACAGGTTCGAGCCACTGTGTCTGGCCTTTAATTCTTAATACTTCTTGAAAAAGGGGCCTCACATTACCCTCCATAAACTATGTAATCAGTCCTGCTGCAGGTAACTGTGTTTTGTTCACATTTACTTTCCCGTAGGTTTTTAGCATGGTGTCTGATGCAAAAATGAATACATGAGCTCTTCCCTTGTTCTGAGAGCAAATGAAGTATGGACAGTTGCTCATATATGTGTGGTTTAGGTCAATGGGTTCTCAACATGAATATGCTTCAGACATAATGAGGTAGGGAGCTGAGTTGTGGTTGGGTAGAAGTGCCAGTAGTGAATTAACTTTTTTCTTTTCTTTTTTCCTTTTTTTTTTTTTTTTTGAGACAGAGCCTCAAGCTGTCCCCCTGGGTAGAGTGCCGTGGCATTACAGCTCACAGCAACCTCCAACTCCTGGGCTCACACGAGTCTCTTGCCTCCGCCTCCCAAGTAGCTGGGACCACAGGCGCCCGCCACAATGCCCGGCTATTTTTTGGTTGCAGCCATCATTGTTGTTTGGCGGGTCCAGGCTGGGGATTCGAACCCGCC
>CAUYTI010110775.1:0-18192 GCA_963575145.1 Galago senegalensis
CTAAGGCGCCAGCCACGTACACCTAAGGTGGCGGGTTCGAATCCCCAGCCCGGACCCGCCAAACAACAATGATGGCTGCAACCAAAAAATAGCCAGGCGTTGTGGCGGGCGCCTGTGGTCCCAGCTACTTGGGAGGCAGAGGAAGAGACTTGCTTGAGCCCAGGAGTTGGAGTTGCTGTGAGCTGTGATGTCAGGGCACTCTACCCAGGGGAACAGCTTGAGGCTCTGTCTCAAAAAAAAAAAAAAGATGGACATTCCCCAACCTGCCTGAAACCTGCTGAACCAGAAACTCTGGTGGAGGAACAGGAATCTGTGTTTGATGAACCTTCCAGCTGATTCCAAGGCAGCCCCAAGTGAGACCCGCTGAGCAGGGGAGGGTGGGAGGAGCCCTGACTCCCCCAGCTGGGAGCTTTGTGCTCTCTGCCTCCTGGGGAACCCCTGGGTTGCATTTCTTCCCATTGTCTTTTCTTGGCCTTTTCTTCTCAGATGTTTTGCCCACAGTGACAGCCACATGTGGTCAAAATGAAGAGTGAGCACAGGAATGCTTTATGTTCCTGAGGTGGGGGGGGGGGTGGTGTTAACCTTTCATTAAAGCATTTGCCTTCTAGTCACCTTGTTAGAAGGAAGACACTGGCATCATCGTTGGGCTTCGGCTAGTTTGCTTTTAAGCACGTCCAGAGCAGCAGTCACAATGTTCAAGGAACGACCCTGTGTCGATTTCAGTAAGATGACCAGATTTTAACATGGTAAAGCCGGACACCATTGAGGGGGGTGGGGGAATGGGAGGGGTGTTCTTAATTAAAAATTTGGTCTATATGGAGCAACAAAAATTTTAATAGAATGCAAAAATAGTATTGTAATATATATATTTTTAATTTCAACATAAGTACAATTTACAAACATAATGCATTAAAAAAAATTATGTATAGGACAGCTGGTGCTGTGGCTCAAAGGAGTAGGATGCTGGTCCACCTGGGCCACCTTGCCCAGGAGGGGAGTAGGGAGTTTATGTTAGCCTTCTCATTTACAAATGAAGTTACATTAACCTCTTCATTCCCAAATGGACTTACATTAACCTTTTCAGCAGCCAAAACCATATATTCCCTTCCTGTTCTCCGGCTGTTCCCTAGCTTGTTGTGCATTCTTTCCAAAAATAGGGACTTTTTAAAAATGCTACAGGACTCAGGACAAATTGTTAAATATCAAGACTATCCTGCCAAAAGCAGGATGTCTGATCACCTTAAATTTCAGAGCTCTTCCTCTGGATGGCTTCTCTGCATCAATCTACTCGACAGACTCTTGGGTCTCTGAACTCCGTCTGTCTTCTGACCTCGCCCTGACAAGCAGGCCCTGTTTGGGTTCCGCCCTCTGTACCTGGAACGGCCTTCAGCTGATGCTGGTGCAGCGTGCCCTTCCTCTAGAACTACAGTCTTGCACTGATTTCTGGCCACTCTAACTGTAGACACCATTGTTTTATATTTCTGGTTTTGCTTTCTAGTTGTTTAAGATGAGGGTGTAAATATGGTCCTTTTAAACTCCATTTGGGTTAGAAGCCTCCTACTTCTTTGGGGTAAAATTTACAGACAATGTAATGGGAATACTACGTGTTAACACTGATGGCTCTAACAAACCCATATGTCAGCTGCTTACACAGGACATTGCTTTATCCCAGAAAATCCCTTCATTCTGCTCTCCAGTCATCTCTTTCACAAATCTAGAGGAGACATTATTCTGATTCTTTTCACTATTGATCTTTTCACTATTGTCTTTTGTAGGAATTTATTTAAATAGAAGCCTAAAGTATCTATATATATGTTTAAGTCTTTATTTTTTATTCAGTATAATTTTTGAGATTCATTCATAGTGTTGAAAACATTGGTAGTTTATATATATTCCAATTACACTTTTGATTTTTTATTTTTCTCCAATTTTATTTAGACAGGTATTGTTTACTTTCAAATATTTGAAGGATTTCTTAGACATTCCTAAATATTTTTCTTGTGATTATAGAACATATTATATAAAATTTGTCTTTTGAAATTTATTGAGAATTATTTTTCCCAGCATATAATCTGAAAAATCCCACAAGAACTTGGAAAGAATATGTAAGCATTGTGCAGTTACAAGACACACAGGCTCTACATGCTGGTTAGATCACGGACAGTGTTTGTGTTTTTACATCTAATAAGTCATCATCCTCCTCATTATTCAAGGTCGGCTTCTTCTACCAGTCACTGAAAGAGCTGTGTTGAAATCTTCAGATGGGATTGTGGGCTTGTTTTTCCCTTAAGTTCTTTCAGTTTTTGCTTCATATGTTTTAAAGTTCTCTCGTTGCTGTTATTTGCATACACATTTAAGATTGTCAATCTTTTCATTACTTATTTTATGATTTTGAAATGTTTCTTTATGTCTCTGGTGATATTTTCTTGTTATGAAGTCTTTTCTGTCTGACACTAGATCTTATGTTACATTCAACCCATTATTTCTCTAAAAGCAGTTAATCACCTTAGTCTATATCATTGAAATTTAGCTAAGATATAAATCAAATAATTTAAGAGGAACATCTGTGTAAAAGTTTTCTTTTGAGATAAATTTCCACTTACCCTGTGTATATAAATTAATAGTTTGATTTCATTTTCTCTGTTCCAAAAGATTTTTGTGAGATCAACTCTTATAATTTTCTTATATTAACTGAAAGGACAGATAGATTTGGGCACAAAAACTGTGATGTGTTAAAGATCTGAATTTCTTTTTAAAGAATAGACTATTTTAAGAAAGTTCTACGATTTTTTTAAAAATGACTTTAATTTTGACACTACAGTTCAACTGAATCACTGCAGCTAAGGCTAGTTTCTGCTGCTTGAGAATACCATTTATCTCATAAAATAGATTGATACTATTATCAATAAAAAACCTCTTTGTTCATTACAAGGATAGCATGATAAAATATTATACATTAAACCTTTAGTTCAAAAAGTTTCTGATCCATTCAAATTAACAAATTTATACAACAATAAATTTATACAACAATTGTATATTAACAGTTATAAAAACATAATAAATTAATGTTGTATAAATCAAAAAGTTTTTGAATGATCCATTCAAATTTACAAATTTATACAACAATTGTACATTAACTATTATACAACATAATAAACAAATTAATGTTGTATTAATGTTAATACAACATTAAACCTTTAGTCCAAAAAGTTTTTGAATGATCCATTTAACGTTTTTCACAACATAATGTGTGTAGCTATAACACAGAGGAAAGTAAACATTCTAATGGATTTTTTAAAAATAATAGAGTGTGATGTCAGGTTCCTTTTCCACAAGGATCTTTGGGTTAGTGGATTTCATATTTTCAAGTGAATCTTTCTGGAATATCTGTTCGTACAGGTATGAAACAGATCTTAGCATATAGTAAATGAACAGTATTTCTTGATTAACTTGTGTCTTGTACCACGTGAAATTGCCAAGGTCACATCAGTTGAAAACTGATAATAGTCAGTAAAGTTGGTGTGAAGTATGTTTCTATTTGTGCTGTTCAGAAATGTGATAGAATTATGCTCTTAATTTTCTTTGATACTGAGGTTTTTTTAGTATTTATCATTTTCCAGAGAAATAAATGCTATAGTATCATCAAAAGAATTGTGAATACTTTTTAAAAATATGATTTAAAACTGGGATGTGTTATAACAAGGAAAGTAGAAACATTAGTTTGGGCTTAGATGGCTCTGCTTACAAAGGAACTATTCAGTGATGGTTTGAAAAATCTCATTCTGGGATCTGAATTTCAAAATGAACCTCAGGGGAGATCAAAATCCATTTTAACCAAAGATAATTAAGAGCCAAATTGAAGGCTAAGTTAAAAACCGCAATTCAAGGCCTTGTAGCTGTCTTCGAGAGTTTCTGCTGTGACTCGGGAAAATGTCAGAGTGGACCTGAGAGTACAGTCTTGAGAGAGCATCAGGGATGGAAACGGTCGGAAGTTCAAAACAGTGGAAGACTATCTTCAGAATATATAACCTGTGGCCATTAAAGTGAATACTGTTTGACAAGTGATGGCAATTTATAAAACAGTTGGATGCTGGTGAAGTTCCCTAATATGCTGACCCTGTTAGCATTGTGACCAAAAAGTTCTGAAGACTGTACAGTGATCTGTGCAAGTGAGAATTACTACTATTTAAACCCACATGAAACAATGAGAGCAGTAGCAATATTGTTAAGAAATTTAAATTATGCATGGAATTTTTGATTTAAAAACAATATCTTTTGGTTAATAAACCTGAATCTATACTTTCACATGGCAGGACTTGACCTCACATGTCACAGACACTAAAGCAAAGTTAGTGGACTGGACTGTGAAGTTTTGTCGCGTCCACTTATCCAGTCGTCTTTATCACTTGGAGATTTTTTTATGAAACAACATTCCGCAATTGAGATGCAGTAACTGGAAAATTTGAACAATTTCTACAATTTAACAAATGAAAAATTTTATAAACATTAAACGTTTACTATTCCATTGGAGGAAAAATTATTAATGCTCCTGTCACATATTTTGGTTGAATAAATCTTATTAAAAAAAAAAAGAAAGAAATACTTAATATAAATGGCATTACTAAAAAAGATTTCTGACTGGGCTCAGTGGCTCACGCTTATAATCCCAGCACTCTGGGAGGCCCAGAGGGGAGGATTACTTGAGCTCAGGATTTCAAGACCAGCCGAGCAAGAAATCCCATCTCTACTATAAAAATAGAAAAATTAGCCAGGCAGTGGGATGAACACGTGTAGTTCCATCTACGTAGGTGGCTGAGGCAGGAGAACAGCTTAAACCCAGCAGCCTGCTGTCGTACCGTCCGTTCATGGTAAGTGCCCTGTACAGGCACACTGGTTTTTTGTCTTTTCACTGTACCTTTTCTGTGTTCAGGTACACAGATCCTTCCGTTGCGTTACAGCTGCCCACAGTGTTCCTTACAGTTATATACTGTGCAGGGCTGCTCCTAGGAGTGAGGGCTATAGCCTGGCTGTGCAGCCACCGCTGCCATCCAGATTTGTCTGAGTCCACTCTGTGATACTCATACGCCCATGAAATTGCGTGAGAACCTCTTCTATCATTAAGGGATACGTGACTGTACTTGCGTGTTCATCTCACTGAGTTAAGGAATGTTCAGCCCATGTTCTTCAGTTTCTTGCTTTACAGTCGTTAAGCTGCTGGAGTTCTGGCTCTTTTGACCTGGAGTAGTTCCTCTTATGAGGGGGAAGGTAGTTTCTTGTTACAGGGGTGGGAGGAGAGCCCAGGACCAATTTCTGTTCTGAATGTGCTCACCTGGTGCCCAGGGGCATATGCCTTAGCTGGTTTTTGTTGCCCTAGAGAAGTGGCTCTCAACCTTCCCAATGCCTCCTAATACTATGACCCTTTAATACAGTTACTCATCATGTTGTATGACCATAAAATTATTTTCATTGCTACTTCATAAGTGTAATTTTGCTACTGTTATGAAGTGTAATGTAAATCTGATATGCAGGATGTGTTTTCATTATCACAAAGGGTTCCTGACCCACAGGTTGAGAACCACTGCCCTAGAGGGTGCTGCACTTTTGGACTAGTCTGCTGTGTCTTCCAGTGTGATTTAGTTGGCTAGAGTTGTAGGGGACTCCGTGGGGTGGGAAGGGTAGGTCTCATGGATCCTGTGAGTTGATAGGTTCTAGTGGGGAAGAGTGACTTCTGGGATGTGCAAGCAGGTTGAGTCTCTGACTCTCTGATTTTGAAGGATACACACCCACGAATTGAAATGAGAGGGCCGTCCGGAGTGATGATTTACCCACATCAAGAGCTGTATCCCCTCTGTGTGTTTTTGTCTATAGCAAGTTGAGGGGCTGAATTTAAAAGGGGCAAAAACGCAAATGATTTCACACGGCCAGTGATTCAGAATGAAGGTTCTCCACTCCTGTGAAAAGCCCCTTTCTCTTAGTTGGCTGTTTTAGGCTAGTGAAAATAGAACTCGGCTCGGCGCCTGTGGCTCAAGCGGCTGAGGCGCCAGCCACATACACCGGAGCTGGCAGGTTCGAATCCATCCCGGACCGCCAAACAACAATGATGGCTGCAACCAAAAAATAGCCGGACATTGTGGCAGACACCTGTGGTCCCAGCTACTTGGGAGGCGGAGGCAGGAGACTCACTTGAGCCCAGGAATTGGAGATTGCTGTGAGCTGTGACACCATGGCACTCTACCCAGGGGGACAGCTTGAGACTCTGTCTCAAAAAAAAAAAAAAAAAAAAGTAGAACTCAAATCTAGTGCTTTTCTTTTTCTTTCTTTCTTTTTTTAAATGCAAAGCCAATGCCCCATAGAACAAGTGTTAAGTTTGCTTCTGAAGGGAAGCCCTGGGAGATGCCGTGACACATTGTCAGCTGCTCTCTGAAATCTGTGCTGACTCTTTGGTGATATTTAAATGAGGGAATGTTGGGAAGTAGGACACTTTATCTGTTAAAAATGAGCCTTAGAGAAACTGTTTCTGAGGATCCTCTGACTTGATTCATACCTTCAGTGTACTCAGAATTGAAGTCTAAGCAGGCATTACATACTAGCAGTTAGAAAAAAAATCTGTTACCTACTGTGTCATTTGCAAAAATGAGACTTCTTTGGATAGGGCACTTTCCCTCTTTCAGTGAAGTTTTTGCCTCATTACTTCTCTCCTTACACCCTCTGTTTCCCTTGAGTTCAGGCTCTGGCACAGCTCGTCCCCAGACGCCACCATCCCTCAGTTGTCTCTTCTGTTGTTCCCTTTGGTTTCTGTCTTCATCTTATGGTCTTCCTCATTTTATGACATGTAATGTCTTTTTTACTTTCAGAGTATGTGTAGTCTTAGAAAGAATTCAAATTTGTGTAGTATATGAAATTGAGTATTAGTTCAACAGACTTTTTTTTAATACACAGTGTGAGCAGTATGTTTATTTTGTGATAGTGATTATGTCCATATCAGTGTGAAAAAACAGTGTAACCAGGAAACACTTATAGTTATTCTAAAATACTTTTTAAAATATGTTAACAATAAACATCTGGTCCGTTTCGTGTTGTGGATTTACATGGTAGAATCTGCTTGCTAACTGCACCAAATCACTTTCCATTTTGCTAACTTTTAAAATGTGTGTGATCACTTTCCCCATGTGAAATTCTGCCAGAACCCAGAGAAGTTCTTTCCTGTGACAAAACAAGGAAGCAATGAGAAATCAAAAGACAGGGGTGGGTATGTGGGAGGGAATTAAGAATATAGTATTAAGAGATTGCAGACAATTAAAATCTGTGATTAGTTAACTCTTTTTCAATGAAAGGAAAATGATAGATAGTTGGCTTATTTTGATGGGAATGAAACAGAAAGAAAAGAAAAAGCCAGTATCCTTTTTTCTTTGCAAGCCTCCTGTCATGCAGAGTCTCTGCTGGAAAGGCTTCAGAAGTCTCCCTTAATAATTAAAGTAGAAAAATTTGAAATCTTGAGTGACTCCTTATTCTTTTATGTAAAATTTCACAGGACGTTAATCTGCTGAGCATTTTACAGTACAGCGTGTGCTGAAATTATAACAGTAATTAGGGAATTTGTTAGCTGGATCTTATCCAGAAATTCTGTGTTGGACTTTGTCCAAACTTTGCTGAGATTAATTATCTCCAAATCTTGTCATATCTTGCTTTTGTGGCATTGCCCACTCTGCTGCCCCCAGACTGGTGTTTGACAAATGAGTATTTTACCATCTCGGCACACGAGGACTTGGTCCTGCATCGTGCTCTGCCTCACCGTGTTCACCTGGGTGATTTAAGGCATGTTCAGCTGATGGCCTTTATTGTCTTACTTTGCTGACAAGGAAGGACTCAAATGAGCTAAAATCTAGCTTTCTCTGTTCTGCTTACCCTCGACCTAAAGCTGTGTATGGACCACGGTTTATCTTTCTTGTATTTTGTCACCCTTGAATTATTTGAGTGACAGTTTAAGGGCATAATGTATAAAGGAATAACGTGGAGGGAGCGGACTCACTGGAAATGGTCAAGGAAGGATGCTTCCTCGAGTGAAGAGACACAGGTGTGACCTTCGGGTTAGCTGGGTCCCCTCCTACCCACATTCCCTCCAGTGCCATTCTGCTAGCATGTGAATGACACAGGCTTACTGAGGGGACCTAGGGCTAAGCGCTGGCCAGGTGGCCCTGTGATTGGACGACCTACATTGGTAGATGTAGTGTTCATTTGTTTACTGGGTCAGGTACTCAATAGGGCACCCACTGTGAGCCAGTCAGTGTTCAAGGTATCAGGGCGAGTGGGTAGAAGCTTGCTGCCTCCTCGTATGAGAAAGGTTTCTGCCACACCTCCAAACTGTTATGTCTTTTGAATCAGTGGAAGGAGTGCCAAACACATCTATATTAAGGAGCATGCATTGCTCGTGGGCCATGGAAATGTCTGAAGTCAGCAAGCTCAGGGGAATCTGGGATAGCAATTCAGGAAGCTAGATTAAATAGGATGCAAGAATTTTTATTCTGTTGACTATGTTTCCTCAACTCTGAAAGCACTTTGAGAGTTTAAAATTTCTGTTAAAATTATGTAGAATATGCTGTTCTTTCATTCTTGTTCTCCTCCTCCCCTCCCAAGCTGTTGTTGAATCAATGGTGTATTTTATGATTGAAGATGTCTCAGGGTAGAGAAGGTGAGCACTGCTGGCTGGGCGTCTCATCACTGTCCCAAAATGACTGGTGTACAACTCTGAGACTTCATAAAACACCCTTTTTTCTTTTTCCTTTTTCAGCTGAAAACCAGCTTCCATTTATTTTTCCAACCTTTGTAGGGTGTAAAAGACAAAGATTATATATATTTACAGTATACAGTTGGTGTTTGGAAGTATGTATACATTGTAAAATGATTAAATCAAGCTCATTAACCTGTTTCCTCACATACTTTTTCTTGTGAGAACATTTAAGGCCTATTCTCTTAGCAATTTTTAAACATTCAGTACATTATTATTAACCATAGTTACCATGGCTACCAAGCTCTTCAGAACTTGCTTCATACCCTTCAACTAACATCTCCTCGTTCCCTTACGCCTCCCACCCCAAGCCTGGCGCCCGACATCCTTCTCCCTGTTTCTGCGAGTTAGAGGTTCGGGATTCCACTCTGTGGAGTCTGTCTGCCTGGGGACCCCACTCTGTGGAGTAGGAGCGGGCAGAGTCTGTCTGCCTGGGGACCCCACTCTGTGGAGTAGGAGCAGGCAGAGTCTGTCTGCCAGGCCCATTCCCTTTAGCATAATGTCTTCCAGGCTCTTCCGTGTTGTCACAGATGACAGGGTTTCCTTTCTTTCAAGGCTGACTGATAGCTACTGTATACACCGCACTTCGTCTGTCCATTCATCTGTTGATGGATAGGTTGATTATCCACATTTTGATTGATTCCACGTGTTGTTTTTTGCGACTAATGCTGCAGTAAACATAGGCATGCAGGAGTTTCTTCAACACTGATTTCATTTCCTTTGCAACCTACCCAGAAGTGGGACTGACTGCAAGATCATGCAGCGTTTGATGGACTGTCTTCCATCTTGGCTGGACTAATTTGAGTTCCCGGCAGCAGTGCACAGAAGTTCACTTTTCTCTACTTTCTGGCCAATACCTAATATCTTTTTTTTTTTTTTTTTTGATAATTGGCATTTCCGTGAGGATTAGTGATGTTAGGCTTTTCTGTAATATGCCTGTTGACTATTTGTATGTCTTTTTTTGAGAATTGTCTTTTCACACCCTTTTCCTCTTTTTTAAATTGAGTTGTTTTCTTGATATTTAGTTCATTTAGTTCCTTACACATTTTCTGTATTAACTCCTTGTCAGATGTATAGTTTACAGCTGTCTTTTCCTGCCTGTAGATGGTTTTGTTTACTGTTGGTGTCTCCTTTGCTATTCAGCTTTTAACTTTGATGCGACTCCACTTGTCTCATTTTACTTCTGTGGCTTGTGCTTCAGGGATCACAGCCAAGACATCTTTGCCAAGATCAATGTCATCCAGCTTTTTGCCTATGTTTTCTTATAGTGGTTTTACAGCTTAATTTCTTAAATGTTTAAGTCTATAATCCATTTTGAGTTGATTTTTGTGTATGGTGTGGGATAAGGGTCCAGTTTCATTTTTCTGCTTGTTCTATGATTTCTATTTGAAAAAATTATAGAATAGGGACTGTTTCTGTAGAATTAGTACTAAGCTTTTTTTTTGTCTTATATGTTTTATAATGTTTATTGTGAAATTGGGCCTATACAAAAGTATAAGCAAGAAAATAATACCATTCAAATTTCCTTTACTTATAATCAACACTTATTTTTATTTTGGTGAGTCTGTCTTCCTCTCTCCACCTTTTCCCTTTCCCTCCTTCTCTTTTTATTTTGTCCCCCACTTTTTCACCCTTTTAATCTCTCATTCTCTTAATATATTTGTCTTATCTATAGATTTTTTTTCAAATTTGTAATTTAACTGCATTTTCTATTTTATGTTTTATTCTACATTTAACATCATGTGGGAAATATTTTCCCACAATTTAAAATACTTTCAAAAACATGTTCTAAGAAATTATATGATACATCACAATTTAATCTCCATTATTAGATGTTTGGCTGATTACAGGGGTTTTTTAATTGGTAATTATAAATCATTTATGGTCATAAAGTTTTGTAGGCAACTCTGAGCTTTTCTTACCATAAAATCTCAGAACTTGTGTTTATAGGACAAAAGGGAATAAATATTTTGAAGGTATTTGATATGTATTAGGAAAATATTCTCCTCAATGGTTATCCAATTCAAACTCCCACCTATCTTGTATGGGAATGATCTGGAGCCCTATTCTTCATGGAAATTCCATCAGTGACCTTGGGGATGAACTAACTTTAGAATTTGACATTGTAACTCAAAACACATTTCACGGTCCAGAGAATTGGCTAGTTGTTAGCAAATTAAAGTTCAATAAGGGAAATGAGGTCAGGAGAAATAATGCAGATAAACGTTGCTATGATAGTGTCTGCAGAGTAGTTTGTGCAGGCACTGCCTGAAGAGATGCTGGGGTCCTCTGGAAGGTGACGAGATTTTTCTAGTCCCCTGGGGGACTTTGTTATGCTCAAGACTGCTCCCACATCCAAAGAAGAAGCCCATTTGAACTAGTCTGTTCTAGCAAGACTTAAATTTTTGTATTTTAAGCTATTAAGAATTCAGAGACAATACAAACCTTTTGGGGAAGCATTAAATACTCATTTCAATTATTTACTACCATTCTTGAGCATAAATTGAATTTAAAAAGGCTTTCTAAAAGTTACTATGATTCTTCCTCAATTAAGCAGAGATTATATTTAGGAAGTGAAGTGTTCTCTAACACCAATTTTCAACATCCAGTTTTCCAAACCTCTGTGCACCAACTAGGTGTTCCACAGTCACTTCATTTCTGACACTGACCAGCTGCAGTTGGCCTCAGACCGTACAGGGTCAAGGGCCAGTTCCACAGGACTACCCTCAGTTCAAATCCCAGGCGCACGTTCCTTGCACTCGGTGTGACTTGGCTATAAAGTCAGAGATTCCACAAAATCTCCTTATTCGTTTTAACAATTTGCTAAAATAACTCACAGAATTCAGGGAAGCACTTAATTACCAGTTTACTACAAAGGATACAACTCAGGAACAGCCCGATGACAAAGACACAGTGTGCCCCTTGTGGGGGGAAGTGCACCCTGGCTGGAGGGACCACCGCAGGGTTGGCAGTCCCTTAGTCTCTGCTGGGTTCTCGGTATGCTGTCAGCTGAAGAGTGACCGGGCACACCAAAGTAAGGCAGGCAGGTGGTGCCTTACTCTGGGTTTTTAATGTTAACATCTGACGATAATGTTCACCACAGACAGTGAACACACCCCATGCTGTAACAGGAAGGCCTCAGTTGCTTATGGTCTGGGTCCTGTTTTACGTCTCATAGGCTCAGCCTACAGTTCAAACATCATCCTGAAGCTACTTTGAGGGACAGTGGGAGTTATGTAACCTCCATCTTGTCTTACTCACATGCAGGTCTCCCCTGAGCCTCTCTGAAAGCCCATTGGTGAGGGCAGTGAACCACTACTGACACGGTAATTAGGCTTAAGGTTGTTCCAGGTCACGGTCCACATCCTGTTGTGCCTGTGTTGCTTGGTCTCCAGCCAGGGAATCCTCTGCATTCTCTTCCAGTTGGTGCTGAGTTCTGAGCGGGAGATTGTAGGGTGTTTCTTCCTCCCCCAGGTGTGGTGATAGCTCAGGGCACCCACCTTTGTTCCCAGCAGGGCTGAAGGTCCCTGGCTGTCTACCTAACACTGTGCTTCTAAGATTTAGGTTTACCAGCCAGAAGCTCTCTCTAAAACCCCCGTTGTGTAGGGGTTTCTACAATGGTTCCTTTAGGAAAGTAGGGTCCTGAAGGTTGGGGGGTGAGACCTAGAATCCTAAGCTTTTGGTTATGGTTTGGTCTTTCTGTCAACCGACCCCATCCTGAAGCTGTTTAGGGACCAGCGAGGGAACTTCATTAGAACAAAAGAATCTCCTGCCACTCAGGAAATTCTAAGGCACTTAGGACTTTGTGTCAGAGGCCAAGGACAAAGGCTCTCTGTATATTTTTAATATGTCATAGAAGCTCATTTTTTCTTCTATGAAATATTAGGAGAAACAGAATTATCTTTGTCTTGCAGGCAGTACTTTGATACAAAGAAGCAGTTAAAATCCAGTTCTAGGGTGGTGCCTGTGGCTCAAGGAATAGGGCACCAGCCCCATATACCGGGAGTGGTGGATTCAAGTCCAGCGCCCACCAAAACTAAAAAAAATTCAGTTCTGTGTGGTGTCATGTTGTGTTTCTATGAGTGTTTTAAGTGTGATTTAGTCCCCAAAAGCCTGTGCTAAACATCTTTATTAATCATTATTTCTGTTCATTTGTGGTATAATTCTACTTAATGTTCAGACAAGTAACCCTGATATAGTTACAATCTGAAAGAACTCTATATTCTGAGCTTTTTTCTGATAACTGATATTCAGCATGGTTTTAAGGCTATTAACAAATCATATACAATGCCTGAAAAGCCAGAACATTCAATTGATCAATTTGTTTAAAACAACTAATTAAGCATCTCTGCAGGATAGGAGGCGTTTCCTTTGTCTTGTCATCTAGAGAACTTTGTCCTTTTGTAATAATTAACCATTTTCTGTTAAGCCTAGATTCCTACCGTTTATAACTGGATATGAAATTCTATTCTAACTGAAATGCCTTTGAAGAGCTGGCAGTTTTGTTCTCAGTACTGTTGTGTTAGGTACTGGCAGGCTGGCTTTTCTTCGAGGGTGCGTCTCAACAGCCATGTGTCTCTGCTGTGCACACAGGCCCTTCTGTGAGAGTGGTCAGTGTCAGAGTCCACTGTTCCCATCACTGACTGCAGATGGAGCATTTGCCAACAGGCTAAATGTGTGGAGAAAACTCAAATAAATGAATCTATAATTCTAATTAGTTTGTCCATATGAACAGTATCTAATCCTTTGTGTATCCTATGGCTATGAAAATACAAAGCTATATACATTGATCTTGATTTTAGGAAACTATTCATTATAAAATTTTTGTTATAACTTGATATGTTTTTGCTGTAGATAATTAGAAAAATAAGAAGAAATGAAGAGAAGATAAAAATCATCAATAATACCACATTTAGAGATACATCCTGTTTTTGTTTGTTTGTTTGTTTTTGTTATGTTTTCAGACAGAGTCTCAAGCTGTCCCCCTGAGTAGAGTGCTGTGGCATCACAGCTCACAGCAACCTCCAACTCCTGGGCTCAAGCAAGTCTCCTGCCTTTGCCTCCCAAGTAGCTGGGACCACAGGTGCCCACCACAACACCTGGCTATTTTTTGGTTGCAGCCATCATTGTTGTTTGGTGGGCCTGGGCTGGATTCAAACCTGCCACCTTAGATGTATGTGGCTGGCGCCTGAGCCACTTGAGCCACAGGTGCTGAGCCTACATCCTGTGTTTTATAATTCCCATCTTTTATGTGATTGGGGTTCTACTGTCTATATGCTTTTATGTCCTCATTTGTTTTCCTCATCCTATCATTAACTGTTTCCATGCTTATAAAAAAGCTCTGAAAATCTTATTTTTAATGGCTAAGTAATATTCATTTGTATAGTTATACCATTATTTACTTCACTATTGGTTACTCACAGTTTCCAATATTATGAATAATGTCGTGATGGACAGATTTTATATAGAACGGTGGTTCTCAACCTTCCTAATGCCACAGTCCTTTGATACAGTTCCTGTGGGTCAGGACCTACAGGTTGAGAACTGCTGATATAGATGTTTGTGTTCATCCTTGATTATAATAAAACAGCATCAAGTACCTGTTAGATTATATATATTTTAGTGCTAAATTACAGGATATCAGACACTTATAAATTGCTATGAGTGTGAATAAATCTGAGACGATTTTATACTGTGGTGTATGAGTTGTTTTTTGAGGGGTACACAGCCAGCTCGGGCAGGTTCAAGAGAGTCAAGGCATCACAAGAGGGGGAAATTTGTGAGCAGACGGGTAAATGGGAATGAGCCCAGGCTGGGTATATCTGCTGCACTGCAGTGAGCCAACCACAGGGAAGGACAGGCTTGAGAAAGTAGAGGAGATAAAGCTTGAAATGTGGGGTCAAGAATTTGAAATTGTTAGTATGACAGGTATGGCAACCCCAAATCCTAAGTTTTCTGGATCATTTTTCTTTTAATTATTCTTTAAAAACTACTACTTAGCACATTTGATGTGACAAGTCCTCATGATAGTATGATGAAGCAGGGAAGCCACAGGGACTTCGCTTCAAGGGGGGGGATGATGGCATTAACTGATGAATACAGGGGTCTGGTATTACCCACTGAATGTCATTCCCATCAGCGTGTTTTTAAGAGAATGACGTAGTGTTGGTTTGGAAAAGTATGTTCACGGTAGCATCTGAAAGTCTTTGGAAGTGTGGAATCAGAACAAGCTCACAACTTAAATGATGTGAATATTTAAAAGATGGTTCTCCTTGTAGATTGGAGGGGCTGGTTAAAGTCAGGAATAACAGGTAAAGATCCAATAAAGATTGCAAGACTTAACAAAGTCTTATGCATAAATACATATACCAGTATTTATAATGCTCCCTTACAGACTCTGTGTGGGCCTCTGGTTATAAACTACTAAATGAGTAGTGTGTCTTTTTCCCACCTCCAAAAATTGTCAAGCTCCTAAGCCTACTATTTTGAATCTTAATAGACCCGGTAAGCATGTGTATGCAGTTTGCTTTTATTTTTCTCATACTGTTGTCGGTTTCTGAGTTTTTTTTCTTTTACTTGGTGCCAGGCTTATCACAAACTTGTTAATTAGTGTTACTCTGCAAAATCAATTTTGAGCAAATTAAATGCCCAGCAAGAATAAAAAGAAATTTCTGTAACTTTTTTTCTTACTAAATGACAGGGACGAAAGCCACAATGGATGTTCAGAAGTGGCATTTGAGAACTTCAAAGCTGGCTCTGGCCTTGGCAATTATCCATTCAAAACCAGCAGATAGAAGCGTCAGAGAATACACAGAGCACCTTGCAATGTTAGTTTCTGAGCAGGAGTCAAAGTGGAGATCAAAAGTTGAAGCCTTGGAAGCTGAAGTTCTGCAATTACGTCAAAAACTTCTTCTGAGCAGAATTTGTTCAGTATCATGTAGAAGTGGTGAGTATATGTAATTGCCCTTTGGTAATCTATCAAACTGGTTTATTTCAGCTGCAAAATTATTCAGAAATTTATTACCAAAACATAAATTTATTTAGTTTCCTTGAAAATTAAACTTCTCCTTTTTCTCTATAAAGACTTTTTAACTTCTAATCATTCAATATAAGTTTATTGTCACTTTCTATGAAGGGGCTACATTTGGACTTGGGAGAGAATGAAGTTAAAAGAAGGAAAATAGTCTCGTTGTGAATGCAACAATGTCTTAAGCTTAATGGAGAAATTCATTTTAAAATCTCATTGTTCAGCTTCATTATCTTACTGTATATTTTGCTTTGCTTTTATATTAAATAATTCATCTAGCAGACATATCTCAATACCAGATATAGCCCAGACATATGGAGGATAATGAGGACCCAAAACTCATGAAAGGAGGTGCTGTCCTTGCCCCTGAGTACTTATCCTCCTGGGAGGGAAGATAGACTACAAATAATACTAACCACCCAGTCGTGATACGTGCTGGAGTAGGCAGATGACGTGCAGAGGAAGAAGCCATTCCTTCTGCCTTGGTTCTAGAAATGCTTCTTAGGGTCGGCCCTCAAGAGTCTGTCCATTTGTCAGGGAAGTGATTACAGTGCATCCAGGAAGAGGCAGGACTGTGACCAAAGGCACAGGAAGTCCAGAATACACGCCTCATTCAGAACACTGCCAGCCTTCCATTTCAGAGTGGCCAAAACACCTGTGAGGTAGGGATGTGATGGGGAGAAAAGAGAGAGGTGAGTTGGGATCAGGTCTGGAAGGACCTTCAATGTCCACCTGAGGAATATTGTACTGTACTATCTATTAGTCAGTTGACCATACAATTTATGAGTCCTCTACCAGGACGCAAGGAGAGTAAAGGAAAGGTCTATGCAAGCCTGGATTTGCCTGAGCAAACTGAGACATCTGGTCACCCCCTTCATCAGTATCCACTGACATTTTTGAAGCAGAAGATTGACATTTACATTGAGATTGGGAAACATAATTTGGGCAGTTTGTTAAAGGTATAAATTAGATTATATTACTTTTTTTGCATAAAACTCTTCCCTTGCTTCTAATTATGCTTCACATTAGATTCATACTTCTGATGGTGGCCCGTAATGCTGTGGGCGATTCCACCTCTCCTCTCCTCTCCCACCTCTTCTCATGTACCCTGCCCCTTGTACAGTGGCCCTCGCCAGCATGGCCTTTCTTCAGTCCTTGCAGGCTCTTCCTTGATGTGGGCCTCTGTCAGGCTCTTGTCTTTGACTCTTTTTGTAAAGAGTCTGGTCTTAATGTAAATGACACCTGCTCAGGGGGGGTCTCCCTCCCCCTACTTGTTATTCTTTCCACACGCACCTCTGGGGTTGTTTATTACCTGTTATTTACTTAGTTACCGTCTTATCTGCTGATGTGGAGTCTGAGTTCACTGAAGAAAGAAAGGTCCTTGCTTTTCTCAGGACTCCTTACTCATTACCCAGTCAAAGCCTGAAACACAGAAAACACTCAATACGTATTTCTTGAAGTAGAATGTAGGTTTTCTGACAGTACTACAGAGGTGATTCAGTGCAGGGAGACCAGTTCTGACAGCTCTGACCAAGGCTCCTATGAAGAATAATGAGTTGAATTAGGTCTATGATAGTGAGAACTAAAAGCAGAGGTATTTATAAATAATTTCAGAGTGGACGTCAGATATCTGTAAATGATTCAGAAAGTGGTTAAGGGAGATAGAGGTATTTAGAATAATGGAAGTTTTCATCCTGGTTTACTAAATGAACTGCAATATTCTGAATTCAGATACTAACACAGAAATAAACTTATAGGATAAAATGTTGAGTCCCGGTTTGTCCAACTTTAGACATTTAATTCTTGGAATTACCTAGAAGGAAGGTTAGATGTGTAGTCCCAGAGAGGGGAATAGGATAGAACTGTAGACACAGATTTGGCATTTAAGTCATGGTTGAAGTTTGAGCTGTAATTGAGACTCATGAGGAGAGCAGAGCTGTGGCTGGGATGGGAGGTCTGTAGGCCATGACCTCCCAGAGACCGACAAAGAGGAGGCAGTGTCACACGGGGAGTGTGTGGGTCAGTGCACACATGTAAGCTGTGGGTTTTAGGGAATCACTAACTTTATTTTGGGGGATTATCAGGAAAACCTGATAACTGCATACCCAAATGTTATTAAAATCTCATTATTACATGAGAAAAAAATTACTGCATGAAGAGTTTAGCGTCACCTTTTAATCACTCTAAACTCCTTCTTAATTGGCTGTTTGAGTAGACCTAGTAAATGAATGTCAAGCTAACCCAGTTGTTCTGCCTTCTTGGGGGGGGGGGCGGGGGGGGGGGGGGGGGGGGGGGGGGGGGGGGGGGGGGGGGGGGGGGGGGGGGGGGGGGGGGTGGGGGGGGGGGGGGGGGGGGGGGGGGGGGGGGGGGGGGGGGGGGG